>CM024761.1:15650517-15928331 GCA_014218235.1 Colocasia esculenta
CACGTTAGGTTCTGAGTTGAACCTTAGTTCGGCGTTTCATCCCCAGACAGATGGACAGTCCGAGAGGACTATCCAGACGCTCGAGGATATGTTGAGAGCGTGTGTGCTGGATTGGAAGGATGATTGGGAGCGTCATCTACCTCTTGTGGAGTTTGCATACAACAACAGCTTTCATGCGAGCATTGGTATGGCTCCATTCGAGGCGTTGTATGGAAGGCCGTGCAGATCTCCTTTATGTTGGGAGGAGACTGGTGATAGGCAGTTGATCGGTCTGGAGTTTGTTCAGGAGACTTCGAATAAGATCCAGCTTATCAGGAAGAGGCTTGTTGCAGCTCAGGATAGGCAGAAGAGTTATGCCGACAACAGAAGGAAGGATTTGGAGTTTGAAGTGGGTGATCATGTCTTCTTGAAGATATCGCCTACTCGAGGTGTTGTCAGATTTGGCAGGCATAGTAAGTTGAGCCCTAGGTTCATTGGCCCTTATGAGATTCTCCGACGTTTGGGCAGCGTGACATATGAGCTAGCTTTACCCCCAGCTTTGGCTAGTGTTCACCCTGTTTTCCACGTTTCCATGCTCAGGAAGTATGTCCGAAATCCATCTTATGTGATCAGTCATGAGCCAGTGGAGATTCAGCCAGATCTGTCATATGTCGAGCAACCAGTGGCTATTCTTGACCGGAAGGTTCAACATCTCCGGAACAAGAGTATTGGGTTGGTGAAAGTTCTTTGGCGGAACTTCTCGCGAGAGGAGGCTACTTGGGAGCTTGAGGATGCGATGAAGGAGAAGTATCCCCTTTTGTTTGAGTAGCATCGTTCAACTTCGAGGACGAAGTTTCTTTAAGGGGGAGAGGGTGTAAGGCCATCGAATTTTGTTGTATTATTTGTTGTGTGTGAATAATTCGTGCTTGTGAATGTGTGTGTTTAGATAATTATGTACGTATTAGTTAAGTATGTTATGTGTGCATGTGTATACTTAGATTATAAATATTGTATGTTTGCATGTGTGGTAGTGTGTACATCATATCATATACATATTATATGTGTACATATATACCTCGTACGCATGGTTTCTGCATGTTTCTGAGTACTGGCCGAAGGCCAACTTGGCGTCAAGATTCATGGACGTTTATGATGTGTTAGCGTCAACATCCATGGACGCTAATACTTGATTTAACGGCCAGCGATGTGGACGTTAATTTCTCTGACCTGCATGCGTTGCAAACCCCGAAATTCCGGGGCAAGCTACCTCAACCATTGGGGAGACGTCCCCAACGGCTCTCAAGCCTTCACATCAACCCCTGCGTGGGATGAGAGGTCCCTCTCCTATAAACAAACCCCTCTTGCAACCCCAAGAGCTCTCTTTGGCTCTTTGTAAAGAGGAGAGACAAACCCTAGTTTCTGTGAGAAAAACTCGAGCCTTGAGAGCCTAGATCTGGGAATTTGGAGCTTCATCCGGCCTCTATAGCAACTGGAAGCTAGCTGGAGCCTATAGAAAGGCTTCCCCGACTCCAACCTGCTGTGGAAATCAACCAAGAACCCGAAGGAAGGTGTCTTTGGAGGCTTCTTGAGACTACCCAAGGAGAGCTTCATCAACCTCTTTGATCCCTTTGAAGATTTGTTTAGAGGCAAGTAACCCTCACATTTCGTCCATGTAGATGTCTAGTAGGGTTTTAGTATTTTTACAGATTTTATCGTGTCCTGGATCTTCCTATTCTTCTTGTATTTTGGAGCTCGGGTCTGTATTTCTGCACAGACTTGAACTTGACGACAAGATCCATTGCCGTCAAGATCTTCATTAACGACCAACGATGTTGTTGTTAATCTCCATTACTGCCAGAGTATGCCGTTAAGTTCTTCAGGACAGAACAGTGAGTTGTTCTCCTGTTATATGACTATTTTGTTGAATCGAAATGGCAAATACACAGTCCTAGAGGGGGTGAATAGGACTTTTCTTGCTATTAAAAAATTCTTCTGAAAATCACAACACTAAGTAGATATGTTAGTGCTTGATGTGATGTGTGTGATTCAAGTGAAAACTTGGCAGAAACAATCACACAAAAGATTGCACAAGAGATTTATCCTAGTTCGGCCCTTCCCACATGGAAGTCCTACATCCAGTCCTCAAGCCAACCACTTGAGTTTTTCACTAAACTGCCAATCAGATTTGGCCTTCTCTCACCCTTGAGAGGAAATTACAACACCCACTTGCTCCACAGCAAGTCTTCCCTAAACAGGGTATACAATACTGCCTTATACAAAGGCCTTCCTTCACAAGAGGGGTAAAGCAGAAAAACTTCTGCAGAAATAATAGAGAAAGAAACCTTGTGTGTTTTGCCTCAAGGATGAGCACAGAACACACACTTTCCAGCAAGATTGAATGACGAGAAGTGCAGTCTAAATCCTAGCTGAAGCTACTTGGGTGGACTTCAAAAGAAGGAGCAATTACAATTGCCACCCAACAGACAGATCTTCAGAACAGAAATTCTTGAAGATGTGCTCTCACACAGAGGCTGAACAAGAAGACTTAGAGAGCTTGCAAGATGAGCTTTTCAGAGAAATGGCTTGAAGGAATTTCTTTTTACACACTCGAAAATTGTTGTTCTTCATGAGCTTTTCTCCATCTCTTTATAATCTTCAAAAACTAGCTGTTGAGGAAGATAGCCGTTGGAGTAAGATGGTTGTTGCATGCTATCCGTTTGAGGAGAGTTTTGGGGATCCTTTGGATCTTGGGACTTATATCCAAAGGGTCTTGAACTTTTGCCTCTTCCCAAAGTCTTTAAAGGCAGGAGCCGTTGTCATAGCTAGAAGATAAGCTCTTTGAGACTTGAGCTGAGCAACCCATGCTTAAAACATGTGCTCTAATAAATGCCTGTTTGCAAGGACAAGACAAAGACAAAGCATATTCATACCTTTGTGGTAGGTGAGTCAGTGGAGTACAACAATTAGTATGGAACCTAGTATTCTTAGTCCTTTCGGAAAATAAGGCAGACAGACAAAAAGTTGAGGTATGGTCTGTCAGTGGTAGGTGAGATGGTCAGATACCATGCGCCTGATTTTTACATAAATGCTTTGAGTCTTTTTAGAAGGAATAGATTGAGGCAAAGGACATCAAGACCAGAAGTATATTTCAGAGAAATATATATATATATATATATTTTTACAGGAATGTAAATATGTGAATGTACTGAATTTTTTGTCAGAAAATATATTAAAATAATAATCTTGTACGATCTTAAATGCATATGATAAGCAACATGAAATATGTCATGGATTTTATGCTTAAGAAGAATTTACAACCAGGAATGACAATTTAGAACTGACAGAGGTACACAGCTGACAGTGTAGTCGAATTTAGAAGAACAGGTAATTCGACTCAAGAAGTGAGTATGATTCGATTTAAGAAAATAGTGTAATTCGACTCAGAAGGAAATCGACAGTCGAATGAGGTGTAAGGTTATGAGTCAAATACAGTATAAAGACGTTCGACTGTATGAGTCGAAGTCATGAGTCGAATACAGTATAAAGACGTTCGACTGTATGAGTCGAAGTCATGAGTCGAATACAGTATAAAGTGTATACTTAAAAAAAATTGGTCTTTCAGGATATTGAAGCTGTCTAGAATTTTTGTAGTATATCTATATTTTTGGAAGATATATATATTTGGGAATTTATCATGGTAGACGCAAAATATTCATTTAAATATTTATCTTATCAAAATACTTATTTTTTGAAAACTTGGAGGAAGTTGCTTCAACAATTCTCCCCCTTTTTGTTAATGACAAAAATCTTTAAATGGTAGCTGGTAGCCTGAATAAATTGTTTGATATAATTTTTCAAAAGAAACTGAGTAGATACCTTGTCTTTTCTCCCCCTTTGTGGCATTAACATAAAGGATATTAATGTAGGCAATGCAAAAGACAGGAGAAGATAGTGAATGCTTGACAAAAAAGATAAGTGTTTGAGTTAAGCATTATACAACTTTCAGAAGTAAGAAAAACAATACAATGTTTTCAGTTGTTGCCAGAGCTAGGAAGATAGAGAGCTGGAGGAATTTTAGCCAAGAATGGCTCTATAAGATTCCAAAGCTTTAGCTCATTGGATGGGAAAATGTGGTCAAACTTTGAAGGATCCACATTGTAGGTAGGACCGGTGAAGGGTAATTTCTTCAGAGATTTGATGTGGCGTCTTCTGCAAAAGGTGCGCTTGAGGTTAGCCTTTTCTGGATCCATTACATATCTGATTTGAAGGGGAGTAAACTTCTTAGTGACTGCCAGTGATAAGAACTCATGTAGAGTGATGTTCCAATAGAGACCAGACGAGAGAGCTGCATCCTTGGCCTGATAATAGTACAAATATCTGTGCCCATTTAAGGCCTATGTGCTTTCTCAGGTCGAGGAGGCTCTTGGAGTGATACTCATTCAGAGTGAGTTTCATTTTCTGGCACTTAACATGATGATCTGGATAAGCTTTCTCCCATTGATCAGGAGTGAACCGTTTGGATTCAGCGAAGCTTAGTGGAGATCAAGAAGTTCTTCTGTAATTTGGGTAAGTGAAGAAAGATGAACCTCTGAAAGCTGAGCTTGAACTTGTACTTGATCTTGAACCTTGTGGAGATCCTAAGGAATCTGTTGTAGAGGGTATTAGCAAAGGAACCTCTATAGAGAACTACTCCTACAAGGGGTGGATGGAGATCAGGTAATAATGCTGCTGTCATTGATGGAACCACTGCCCTTTGACCTCTGATGAGCATATCATATTGGCCTCTAGAGACATCATGCAGACCAAGTTTGAACCTCTCAAAATTGAAGGCTTTCATGGCAGTAAATTTGGCCCGAGATTCTCTAAGAAGAGTGGCAAAGAGGTCATGAAACCGGAGAGAGATATGTGTATAGATTTTGAGATGGTGGTTTCGTGATAGAGCTTCTTGAAATCTCATGGCTTCTTCAGGGTAAAGATCAACAAACTCTTGAGGAGTCAGACAGTGGCTCTTCTAAGAACCACCTGAAGTTCAGAGATTGAAACTTGGGAAGTGTTGATCAGAGATGGAAGCCAGTGTTCAAAAGTGAAACCTGGCATGTTGTGGATTTCAAGAAAGACTCTAATTTGAAGATATTCTCTGAATAGAGCCATGAACTGAGAAGAATGGTAGACAAAGGCATACCAAATGGAGGAAGGAGTAAAGCTGCTTTGTCTCCCAAATTAGGACCACGGGAAGCTGGTAATTGGAGACTGAGAACCATTTCAATGATTTGTAAATGGGTTTGCTGAGAGCCAGGTTTGGGAATAGTTGGCAGAGATGAATAAAACTGAGGAGGTTGGGTGGACAGGGTTATTGCTACCTCCTTGATGGCTTAGGCTGGTATTCCAAAGTGTAGATAGAAAATTAGATATCTTTGAAGTGTGGATCTACTGGGATGCTTGGGGAAGCATATCTGGAGGGGATACCTCAAAAATTGAGGTGGAGGGAGCAGAGGATGAGGGTGCTGCAGGAGTGGTTTCTGGAGGATTAATGACAAGAGGGGCAGGTGAGTTAGGCCTGGAAGAAGGAGAAGGATGGATAGGATGGCCTCTTTCACTAGCATTCTCTTAACCTTTCTCTTGAAAGTGAGAGATTCAGAGGCCTGAAGAGGTCTTTTTCCTAGGGACCTCTTCCTCAACTGCTGCTACACCTGGCTGCTGATCAGTCACTGACTCCTGCTGCTGTTTTTGCTGCTGCTCCTCAGGAGGTTGATATACAACCATTGCTAGTGGAGGCTTGGGAGCTTGCTCTTGCTTCTGCTGGGGTTCATCGGATATGGCTGCTGGTCAGCCTAGATCTCTTGACCCTTTTCTACTACTTGCTCAAGCACTTGATCTTCAGAATTTCTCTCTTGAGTTGACTCTTGGTGTTGTGGCTCTTGAGCAGTAGCTGCTGCTGCTTCTTGCTGCTGTGAGGGAGAAGGCCCTGCTGGCTTGGGAGTGCCCTGCTGACACACTAGCTGAAGCATAAGCTCTTTTATCTGCTTCACCTCATCAGCTAAACTGTCAAACTTGACATCAATCAATTCAACTTGCATATGAAGAATAGATAGATTTTCTTGATGGGATTTAACAAGCTCCAGAATTGAGCTAAGGCTGTTGCTACTCTCCCCCTGAGACCTTGGCTGGGTCTCAAGTTGAGAAGGGGAGTATGAAGGCTTTCTCTCTTCAAACATGTGTTCCATAGGTGGGACATGAACATCCTCAGACAGAATTCCCTTACCTCTGAGATCTTTCAAAACTTCATGTACATTTTCAGAGGGAGCATCTTGCTCATTAAGAGAGGAGGAGGCTGGAAACTGAACTTCTTCATTTTGGACTGGTGGAGGATAGTTGGTGAAGGAGGCTGAACAAAACACTAAGATTACTGGATCTGCTGGGCCTTCAATTTGAATACTTGTGATAGAATGTCTTGGCGAGCACAGAGACTAACTTCTCATCTGGATACACTTCATGTTCACACTCTGGAATAGAGTCCTTATACCACAATTTCTGCTTCTTTCCAACTAAGGAGTAGTGACTCCTTCTAAGAGTAATGAGCCCAATCTTCTCTCTGGTGCTCACACGCACTTCTTCAGACAAATCCACAGAAAATTTCTTAAAGATCATGGTAAGCAATGATCCATACGGGAGAGACTCTTGGAGGTCCTTTGCTGCTATCATTCTTTCCAAATGACTGCTGGAAGGTTGACTCTGTGCCTCTGAATAGCCCAAAAGAGTAGATTTCATCTCTGGTTGTGATGGAGGAATGGGTACCTGCTCTAGGGGATATGATATTGGTAATGATACAGTGAATCAACCTCTTCTCTGCAGATAGCTCATTGACTTGCAGACCTCTCTTGCACAGAGTCCTCAGATTCCCAATAATCCCTAACTTCTATTTCTCTAAGGGAATAAATTCACTGAGACAGTGTCCGACATTAGGACAATCCAAAGGCTCCACAAGATATTCCTCAGAAATGGTGATTCTGATTCCTTTAACATACCCTACAATGGTGTTTCCAGTTGAAATCTTCAGGGAAGCATAAAAGGACCTTACTGCACTGGCCACAAAAGGTTATGAAATCTGACAGAGCTTGGTCCACCCCATTTCTGTGAGGGTTTCCTCTACCCATGCTAGACTTCCACTCAGATGAGAAAACTCAACGGACTTTCTGGAACATATGGGAATCTTGGCTAGTCTTTGGAGTTGGTCAGAGGTGAGTTGGACGGAGTCTTGAGCCCTAGAAGATGCCATCTAGACAAACGGACGAAAGGGAAACTTAGGAGACCTTTAGAGGAAGAGATATACTCGAAAAGAGTAAAGATCCTACCTTTTTCCTCGAAAGGATGAGGTCTAGCAGAGGGCTTTTGAAGTTTCTTCACCGGAGAGCAAGAAGGCGCGAAGAAGAAGACAGAGCAGTCGAGGAGAGATTTCAAATGGGTGTTTCCTTAAAGAAACGAGGGGATATTTATAAGTGTCGGATGACGACCGTCTCTTCATGAAAGGTCGTGATTTGAGTTACAAAGAGACCGCCTTATTGAGTGTTAATTAAAGAATTTTAAATGTTAAGACGTTTCAGAAACTTAAGTGAGTCAATTTAAGAATTCTACTGCATAGTCATCGAATGACAATTTTTAACATGAGTCGAATGCCTTGACTCTTCATGAATCGAATGTATAAGTCGATCTTTTACTTAAAAAAAAATTCATGGTACATTTTCACAGAAAATAAAATATTCTTCAAGCATGATAATTTAGGAAAACATTAATCAGGATTGCACATACCATTTCTCTTCTAATAGATGTAAATATCTTCTGGTAGGGGCTTTGTAAAAATATCTGCTAATTGATTTTCTGTAGAAACAAATTCAAGAGAGATGTTTCCATTACTTACATGATCCCTGATGAAGTGATGTCTAACCTCAATGTGCTTTGTTCTTGAGTGCTGAATTGGATTCTTGGTTAAATTGATTACACTTGTATTATCACACAGATTGGGATTTCTTGAAGTTGATGACCATAGTCTTCCAATGGTGCTTAATCCATAGTAATTGAGTACAGCAACTTCCAACTGCAATGTATTCAGCTTCTGTAGTGGATAAGGCTACTGAGTTTTGTTTTCTGGAAGACCAAGATATCAAACATCCTGCAAGGAGTTGACAAGTACCACTGGTGCTTTTTATGTCTAATTTGCATCCAGCATAGTCAGCATCACTATATCCAATTAACTTGAATTCTAAATATCTGGGAAACCATAAGCCTAATTTACTTGTATTAATAAGTTATCTAAAAATTCTTTTAACATCAAGAACATGTGATTCTTTTGGATCAACTTGAATCTTGCACATAAACAAACACTGAACATTATGTCTGGCCTACTTGCAGTGAGATAGAGTAGTGATCCTATCATTCCTCTATAGATTTTTTGATCTGCCTTTTTACCAAGGGGATCACTATCTAGCTTAATGCCTGAGCTCATAGGTGTGCCTAAAGGCTTACATTTGTCAATCCATACTTGATCAGTAGATCTGAGATGTATTTGGTTTGACATATGTGAGTCCCTTCTTTGGTTTGCTTGATTTGCAATCCAAGGAAATAATTTAGTTCACCCATCATGCTCATTTCAAATTCACTTTGTATCATTTTTTCAAAGAATTTGCAGAGTGATTCATTAGTAGAACCAAGATAATGTCATCAACATAAATTTGTACAATTAGGATTTCATCTGAAATTTTTTTGATAAACAGAGTACTATCTACTTTTCCTCTTACAAAATCATGTGATATAAGATAAGCACTTAGTCTTTCATACCAAGCCCTTGGAGCTTGTTTCAAGCCATACAGTGCCTTCTTTAAACGAAAAACATGATTAGGATTTTTAGTATCTTCAAATCTGGGAGGTTGCTCAACATACACTTCTTCTTTTATAAAACTATTTAGAAAAGCACTTTTAACATCCATCTGAAATAAGTTAATATTAAGAGAGCAAGCATATGCTAATAGAATTATGATCGCCTCTAATCTAGCAACTGGAGCATAGGTTTCATCAAAGTCTATGCCTTCCTCTTGGGAGTATCCTTGAGCCACAAGTCTGGCCTTGTTCCTGGTGATTATTCCTGATTCATCCATTTTGTTTCTAAAAACCCATATGGTTCCAATAACAGGATGGTCAGAAGGTCTAGGCACAAGTGTCCAAACTTTACTGTGTTGGAACTGATTTAGTTCCTCTTGCATAGCAAGGATCCAAGATTCATCACCCAATGCATCATTGATTGTCTTAGGCTCAATTTGTGAAACTAAAGCAGAGAAATCACTTGGAATTTGTATACCTCTTGTTCTTATCCTAGATTGAGGATCACCAATTATGTTTTCTAGGATGATCCCGGTGGTACCTCAATTCTTTAGGTAGTCCTTCTTGTGATTCTTCTTGTTGTTGAAGATTTTCTAGTGGAGGATCTTCTGATTCTTCATTTGTTTTGTTCTTCTTCAAGAGAAGTCTTTTCAAGATCCCTGCAAAGATTATCAACACCATCTTCCTCTTCTTCTATCCTTTTGATAGAGGGGTTAGTTTCATCAAACAAAACATGTACAGTTTGTTCTATCGTTAATGTCTTTCTATTGAACACTGTATATCCTCTAGGTTTTGAGACATATCCTAGCAGAAAACCTTCATCACTTTTAGCATCTAATTTTCCTAAGTTATCTTTACCATTGTTTAAGATAAAACACTTACAGCCAAAAGGTCGAAGATGACTGATGTTGGGCTTCTTATCCTTGTATAATTCATAAGGAGTCTTCTTCAGGATGGGTCTGATCATACATATGTTGATAATGTAGCAAGCTGTATTTACTGCTTCTGCCCAGAAGTACTTTGGTAAATTATACTCATTTAGCATAGTTCTGGCCATATCCAGCAATGTTCTGTTCTTCCTTTCTGCTACACCATTTTGTCGAGGTGTTCTGGGAGCTGAGAAATTGTGTTCAATACCATTTTCTTCACAAAATTCCAGAACTCTTCATTTTTGAATTCTCCTCCATGATCAGATCTAATACTGGCAATCTGAAAATTTTGATTCTTCTGAACAATTTGCTGAATTTCAGAAAGGCTTGAAAAGCTTTAGATTTGGCTTCTAGAAAAGATACCCAAGTATATCTTGAGTAATCATCAACTATAATAGCTATAGATTTTTCCTCCAAGGCTGACTGTCCTCATAGGTCCAAATAGGTCCATGTGAATCAATTCCAGAGGTTTGGAAGTTGTAACAATTGTCTTGGACTGAAATGAGGTCTTGGTCTGTTTTCCTTTTGCACATGCTGATCATATTCCATATTTTTTAATTTTCATCTTGGAAGACCCTCAACCAGATCATGCTTTAATAATTTCTTGATTACTGAAGTGCTTGCATGACCAAGTCTTCTGTGCCACAAATCAGCTTCTTCGCTTTTGGTAGTAGCCAAACAAAGATTTACTTCTTTTAATTCTGCTAGTTGCAAAGTGTACATGTTCTTTACTCTTTGTGCTTCAAAAACCTTTTTGCTGTCCTTCAGAATTACACACTTATCATTCTGAAAACTTACTAAATGACCCTTATCACATAACTGACTGATACTGATTAGGTTGTGCTTGAGACTTTCTACAACATGACATCCTCAATTAAATCTCTTCCTTTAGTACCAATAGTTCCACACCCTAGCACTTTCCTGTATGAGTCGAATTTAGAAGAACAGGTAATTCGACTCAGGAAGTGTATGATTCGATTTAAGAAGAATAGTGTAATTCGACTCAAGAAGGAAATCGACAGTCGAATGAGGTGTAAGGTTATGAGTCGAATACAGTATAAAGATGTTCGACTGTATGAGTCGAAGTCATGAGTCGAATACAGTATAAAGACGTCGACTGTATGAGTCGAAGTCATGAGTCGAATACAATATAAAGACGTTCGACTATATGAGTCGAAGTTATGAGTCGAATACAGTATAAAGTTGTATACTTAAAAAAATTTGGTCTTTCAGGATATTGAAGCTGTCTAGAATTTTTGTAGTATATCTATATTTTTGGAAGATATATATATTTGGGAATTTATCATGGTAGACGCAAAATATTCATTTAAAGATTTGTCTTATCAAAATACTTAATTTTTTGAAGACTTGGAGGAAGTTGCTTCAACATATTTTTAATGTGTTTTCGTATGAGGATATATTGTAATGTATATGTATGTAATGTGAATGGTGGAATGTGTGGTGAAATTCTTATAAATTCTGTAAATGGCATGAATGGTGTTATTTATGAAAATGCATGTATGATAAGGCCTTGATTTTGTTAGCTCAATGTTTGCACGATTTAGGAAGAATCTGAATGTCCTAATTTTTCTAAGCTATGTGTGAATGCATTAGTCCATGTCCTGTAAATTTGGAAATTTTTCCGCGAGCATGTGATTTATTGGAATTTCCGTCTTGAAAATAGAAAATCATATGTAGGCCTTGTGAAAAGTACCGTAAATCGTGTGATGTATCATAAATTCGAGGAAAATTTCTATGATATGGTGCATGTTACGTACGGACCTGTGAACTGTTAGATCTACTGTTCATGCTATGTTCCATGTGGAATTGAATTATGAAGAGCATGAGGATGAATATTTCAATTTCTGTAATTAGATGATAATTCAGAAAAATTTGGAAATTGTATGTAAGATCAGGAACCTGTAATCAGCATGTGGTTAAATTTTCAGACCATTTGGATAACTGTGGAATGCGTTATGAAATTTCATGTGAAAAATATGTGATGAATGTATGCTATTGTGAAAATGAGTTGAATTGTGTTTTTATCCTGATCACTAAAAGCTACTGAATGTTAATTTCTGTTAGCAGTAGCATCATGATTAGGAAAATAGAGCTATGTGTGTGAGTGAGAGAATGCAAAGATATGTGTATGTCATGTGTATTAAAATCGGTATGTGTAATGTGTAAGACTGTGCCAAGTGTGACACTGCTTCCATAGAGGGCAGTGGAACCGTATCATGAAAAAGTCCCCATGAGAAGGTTCAATGTGTGAGATCTTAAAGGCATTAGGATGAAATCTTGGAGGTGGACAAGTACTACTGGTTAGGGTGGAGACTTGTTCTCCCGGAATGCGCAGTCCAAGAGTCGTCACTGTATTGCCTATGTGACGTCTATGTGTATGTGTATGTGATGTGTCCTTCTTATGGTAGTTGGGACTATGTGTCACGTCACTAAAATGTGAAATGTGAAATGTGAATGTGACCATGTGTAAATTGTGAAATGTGAACATGTGTAAATGTGCAATGTGAAAAAAAAGAGAACTATGTGAATGAGAAATTGTGAAACCTGTGAAACCCGTGTAATAGATTGTGAAATTGTGTTCCATAATATGTTAAGGTGAAATCATGTTATAAGAGCAACTTAATTGTAGTCATGAAAGTATTTTGCATGCGTACAAATGCGTAGAATCCATGCTAGTAGCAATTCTTGCTTATGTGTAACGTTTCCATGTTTAGGTGCCATCATGTTATAGTTAATGGAGATTGTAGCTCTCATATGATAGGTTGTGAATTGCTAAATTCATGTAAAAACAACAAACTTAGAGTGGATAGAATGATAATGTGCATATGCAGGAATGTGTAGCAACCATGTTAGGAATGTTCCCTTTCATGTATGTAAGAATAACACGTTTGGTTGCTCTCATGTTTAGCTTATCGGAAGTGAAACTTTTATGTGTTGGGATGAGTAGAAAGCATGTGATAGGAAGTTTTATTTTGGAAAGTCTGAAATCATGTACCATGTGTTTAATTGGTAGAATCATCATGGTAGGTTGTCTCTTATCAATGTTAAGTATGCTATATGATTTGTCTTGTGAATCGGTATGTAAAACCTGCTATGATATATACATGTATGATATGTGTGATGTTATTTGCTGAGTCTTTTAGACTCACTACTTGCTTCGGCATACAAGTTTAGTTGGTGACGTTACCCCGTTGGAGGAGGCAGTGGAGTGCGACTCCGAACGCGAAGACTAGCTCGTTGGAGTTCACTTGACATTTTGTGCTTCATAGTATGTAACATGCGACATTGTACTAGAATTATCATGAAGTTGTATAATTGTGGACAAACTACGTATTAAATTTTAGCACTTTATTTATGTGGACTTTAGTTCTTTCATATTGTTAAGCGAATCATGTATGTCATAATGTGGATGATGAATGAAATGAAGACATTAGTTCTTTTGCTTCCACTACTCTGCATTTATATTTGTGAGCATCTCAATCGAATGTTATTGTTGGGTAAATGTCCCACTGTGGTAACGTTCACTATACCGACGTAGGTTGGTATAATCGTACCGGTATAATGAGGGTCGCTACATACATATTCTCTTTATTTAATGAACATATATTTTTGACTACATGCCTATCCCAATGAACTTTGGCGAGTATATTTTATTTATTTCGAGTAGAATTGTCTTTATGGAATCTACCTATGATAGCTTTTAGTTTTATGATTTGTACTCACACATAGTTTAAATCTTATTAGAGTGGCCCTCTGAATTTGAAGTCTTTGTTAATGAGACAATAAATATAGTTGGTGCAAGGCAAGGTGTTACAAAATTGACAAATCTAATCTTAAAAATTATATATATCATAAACAAAATACGTTGTTAACTATAAATTTGAAACTCATCTATGATCTTGTATTTGGATTATCCCACTTCCAGCTAAATGCTAGACTCCTCTACTTGGCTCTCTTATATTTAGTATAATTGTTAAAGTTCTCTATAAAAATAGATAATTGGTAAAATTATTTAAATAAAAATCATTTGAAATGATCTTTTTTTATGTATTTTTAAATATATAATTTTTTTATTTTTATATTATTTTAATAATTATATTACATCTATAAATATACTACACGCGCGTAATGTGTTCTTTGACGAGCGAAGAGAAGAAGCGGCGAGCGAAGAGAAGAAGCGTGTGAGACATGGCGCATACGCTGCAGACCTGGTTGCTTGTTCGGGGTTGTGGTGGACGCGAATTAAACTTAACCTCCGTTATTAATCTTAGAGAAAAAGGATACGTCCCGAATTAACGTACCCCCACCTTTCTTAGGTGGTTAAACTTAACCTCCGTTATTTTTGGGTCCATTTAAATATTTCAAATTATTTTTTAAAAAAATAATATTAAGTAACTCTCTGTTGAAATAATAAGAGATTTCTTATCCTCTCACCAAAAAAAGCTAGCTGTTAAACGTTAATTTAATTTAACTATTTGATTAATTAAAGTAGTAGTTGTTATCGCTGTCGTTGTTGTATCTAATGCGTGTGCAACGACTCGGTCAAACGGCTAGCCAGGATTTCTGGTGTGGTGTTTGAATTTTGAAGTTTGAACCACAGGCGTTTGGGCACGGTGCCGGAGCGGTTGCGGGTCCGGGTCGGGTGGCCGGTGCCCAGGCTGGGAAGGGAATGATTGATTGGGGAGCGGTGCACGCGACGTCGACCCGACCGGGTCCATTGCTGCCGCTGGGAAATCGCAAGCAGCTGGGACCCACCAGGGTGGGTTGGTCTCACCTCTCAGCAAATTGCACATGTGGACACACGTGCACAGCACGTGAGACCCGAATAGTTATAGGGCTTGGTGAGTTTTGGAACAAGGAGACAGAGAAAGCGGATGTTGTTTTCGCTTTGGACGTTCGCACGTATGCCGGTGTTTCGAATGGAGGAATTACGCCAACGCCTTTGGATTTATTACTCGATGTTTTAAAGACTCATCTTCTTTGAAATCGTATATAAACTCACATGACTACTAAAGAACAGAATGTGTGAGGTTTTTTTTCGGGGGACAAACTCTGTGTGCTTTGTCCATAGTGGAAAATAGCTCATTTGCAAATTTAAGGATTTGTAATAAATTAATAATTTTATTAAGGGTGGACACAATCTTAAGAGTGAACCTACTCCTAATGATATCAGCCCCTTCAATGGGGCGCTTGAGTTCGTTGCAAAATGTCACTGTGATGATTTGCAACAATAGTTTTCCATTTATATTATGACAGGTGTACATGTCTATTTATATGTTATCAAAACTTTAACATTATTATCTAACTCATCTTCTAGGTGGGAACATAAAATTAAAGCTAAAGATAAAAAAGGCTAATTTAAACATAACCATCGGCTAAGCAAACCCAAGTTATAGAAAACAAGAAACTACTCACAAGGGTTGTGCGTACCGCCTGACCCAACTGTGCCGGATTCGCATACGATATGAGGACGTATTATATTGTATTGTATTTATATATCTCAGATCTTTTTTAAAAATCTGCCTAATTTTTTTTAAAAATGAAAGTGATACTATTCTTAGTTCTTACATGTCGTACCGAGGAACCGAAAATTTTCTAACTGGTTCAGTATATTTCTGCCGCACCGATCCGATGCGCCGGGGATGAACTCCTACTCACCACAGCAGAAGTCCATAAGTAAACATTTACTATAAGCATGATAATTCCGTAGTTTCCATTCTAAACAAGGGGCTATCTGCAAAGTTCCCACAATTATGCCCCTTCCTTTGATTGACTGCAAAGATCAGTGTAACGCGAGAGGCAGATGCGGATCAGCTTCGATCAGGTCCATTCTTGTGGCGGACCCAGAAGCGGGCAGGTTCATGGTGGGTCCCAGCTTCGTCTCTGGACAGCGACAACCGGCATCTCCTCTCTCTTGGTTTCGCCGACATCCAATCGTGGCCCAGTCACATTATATGTCTAAATTTATATATTTATATAATATTATCTGTCCTTCCGACTTCCGCGATGCCTCCTCACGACCTCGCACCACTCACGTGGATTATTCCAAGGTTCCCCAATCGCCCCCGGATCGCCTAGAAATTACGTCAAACAGCCATTACGACCAAACTGCCCGTGATCAAATCAGGACCCTCTGATCGCGATGCAGCCCCGACGATCGCATCACGTTCCAATTTGTTCCCCCGCTCTCAATCAGGACCGTCGAACATGGGCGTCTCCCCGATCGAGCGGCCGTCGATCCTTATCCTCGGGGACGGCAAGGAATCGTGATGATGTCTGCACGTGGTGGTCCCTCGATCAAATCGGTGGACCCGGGTCAGGATAGTTTAATTAGCACCCCTACTATTAAAGTAACAGATAAATTAAGGAAATTAAGTAACCCAACCCGCATGCTTACCCGATTTCCTAGCCTTTTTTTTTTTCAGCCATAGGTTTCCTTAATCAAATATAGCTTAATTTATTCCTATTAACGTAAGGTGATTAGGACCTAGGAGGGCGGTGCGCTTACCGCAGGAGCAAAACTTGTGCAAGGCTGAACGTGTGATCTCGCTGTTGGCCGTGGGCGAGATTCGAATTCTGGAAAAAGGAAGGAAATATATTTTAAAGAAAGCCTCATAACTGGAAGGTATCCAATTTTGCAGAGGTGGTAAGCGAACCGACTCGAGGGGAGGCACCGGCCTGGTCCACCGGCGTGACGGCGATCGAATAGGGGCTTCCCCCTTGGTGATATGAAGCGGTATTTTACTCTTTATTAAAAAAAGGGGAAAATTTGTGCGCCGTCCGATTGGTCCACGGGAGTCGATCTGGTTTTTCTATTTATACGCGGGGGAGGCGTCCATGACTCCTCTCCTCTCGTCTGTCTCTTCGTCTCCTAACATCACCACTAACCCTAACAATCCTCGCCCTCCCCCCAACTCGCTTGGGTGGCCAAGGTAACGTCACGGTTTCCTCTCTGTTCTTCCTCCGTTCTTCTATCTAGTTCTTCAGGGGAGCATCCTTTTGATGCCATGGATGATGGGTAGTTCGTGTTGGGACTTCAAAATTTCTTTCATAATATGGGGGTGGTCGATGTTTGGGGCTTTCTCTGTGGTTTGAGGCGCATGGGAATCGATGTGCTGTGGTTCGTCGTTTGCTGATTTGATATGGTGGGGATGCAGGCGTTGGAGACTGCGGATCCGTGACGCGGTGCGAAATCGACGATGAACCATTGCGCGGTCCAGCAGAACGCCATGGCGGCCTGCGACGAGATGAGGAGCCCCTTCGCCGCTGTCATGTCCGACCGCAGGGACCCCGTCTTCTGCCCCAAGCCCCTCCGTGTCAGCCGCTTCTGCGGCGGCGACCCAGTCAGGCCCCTCCGGTGGCAGCTTGGGTGCGTGCTTGTTCTCTTCCCCTTTTTTCTACGTTTCTCTTTTTTTACCTCTGATTTGTTCTGGGTAAGAGTCGTTTCAAGGGCCTGCGTGAGGAATCTCTCTGACAAATACGTTGATCTTGCTCTGTTCCTCCAGGCATCAGGCGGATCCCTGCGATTCCAAACCGGGAGCGGATGTCTTGGACCTTATCCTTACAAAGGTGAGGCTTTTTTCCTCACTTCTCTACCCAGATGGGTTATCTTACAGAACCTTGTAAAATTTTTCCTCAAGATTCAGGAAAAAGTGAATTTTGGTTAGGAAACGCTTCATTCATACAGATCTACATCTGGGGCTGTCCGATGTTGCTCGAAGCTTATGTCTTTCTCTGTGGCGAAAAATCTGCAGGGCGCTTACGGCGACGTCGAGCACCAATCCGGAGAGAGCCAGGTAGCGTCGTCCCCGCCATACTTCTGCAGCTCCCCGCCGAGCAGATCCACTAACCCTCTGGTCTTCGACGCCCGCTTCGGCGACGAGAAGTCCGCCCCGCTAACTCCGCTGCCCATGTTGGCGACGCCGCCGTCCGCGGCGGCGCCGCGCATGGGCGGCTGCGTCCGCACCAAGTTCGGGCCCAAGCCAGCGGCCGTCCGGATCGAAGGATTCGACTGCCTCGACAGGGACGGCAGGCGCAGCAGCTGCGGCATCACCGCCGTGGCCTGACCCACCCCCACCCGTAACAAACCCCCAGCCCTCCAATTATACAAACATCCCTGAGCGCTGGCGGGAATCTCTAAAAAAAACCAACAAAACCATCATAGGAAAAAAGCTTAAGCAAATTGCGACCGGAAGCTGATCGGACAGAGAGTGGAGAGAGGAAGAGAGCGACACAGAGAAAGAGAGAGAGAGAAGAGAGCTCCTTTGTGATTACTGTACATTCCTATACATTCCGACATCTAGGATTTTTATTTTTCTCCCGGTTGGGTTGGGTCTTTTTGCAGGGTCTAATCTGGAGGTGATTATTTAAAAGAGGACAGATTTGTATGTAAAGCAAGCTAATATTTTGGAGGAATAAAGGGTTTGGTGGAGGCTGCGAGCTGAATCCCCTCAGCTTGAGATCTCCGCCCTTCCTTTAGTCTTTTAGATAGGTCTTTTATCACATCATCTTTTCCCTTGTAGGAGATCTGTGATGAATTCAGGGTTTTAGTAAAAGAGAGGAATTTTTTCCCCCCACTGTTCCTGAGTTTTCTTCTTTGTAGGTTTTTTTTTCAACGGCAAGCAAACTACGGCATCTTTGTACAATAGTTTGTGATTTTGGAAGATGGCATCGGAAAAGTCCCGTCTTTCTTCATCGATCGGTGGTCGTCGTCGGGTCTAGAATATTATGTATTTTGTAAATAATTTTGTTCTCAAAATATTCTGATGATGATCCAGTGAAACTTCTCCTGTGCACTGTTGATGGTGTTCGTCTTGGTGCGCGTGTGCTCTGTTTGATTGGAGTTTTAAAATTGTGCGGTGGTGGCGGCCGATTTGAATGCTGCGTTCGATCTCGGACGGTGGTTGGGTGCTTGGTGTGGGGGGGGGGGGGGGGCGCGTTTAAACCGTGTAGGTCACGGGGTCAGGTTGCATTATTCTTTTCTTCTTGTGGCTGCCGTGAGCATCCTGCTGCTGCACGACTGCAAGTTGGTACCTTTTCTTTTTAATCTAGGCGGCCGCCCTAAACGTCACCATCGCACTGTGAGAACTTTAAACCACCATCGCACTGTGAGAACTTTAAACTAGTTATTCTTTTCAGTCGGTAAACAGCTTTTTAGTTTAAATATTTACAGGGCGATGGATGCAAATTTTGTTTGAAAAACGCCTGCTATGTATGAGTAGGGTTTGGACCTCACGTCCATCTGTGCTGATGGGTAATAAGTATTTTTGCTTGTCATTTTACCAAACAGTATTCTTGTCGTTTTTTCCAATCTTGTCAATGAGTAATATACCTCGTATTTACAGTGTTACAAGGAAATAAATTTTCGGTGTGAAATAGTTTTTAGCCAAAAAAACAGACACCAAACACCCATTATGTTTTAGGAAATGACGTTTGTGCATCTCTGTTACGGCACCGGCGGCGTTTGAGACCGCCGTTTAAAAGATAAGAATCGCCAAAATCTGACTTCCACAGAAAAGCTTTGTACAACTGTGGATTTTTTGGCCGATTCTGATTAAAAGTGGCTTTGCTGCCGCTTGGACGAAAACGGTGTTAGAGATTTTGTTGTCTCGGTCTCTCTATTACTCCAACAGTCTGCATGGCGTGGAAGTTTATAGCGAGGGGGTATTCTTGAAAATATAATGGATTTGGATAGAGATTTTGCAGTTCAAAATCTGTCCAAACGTATTTCCAAACAATGTCTAAGGTTGGATGTATCATACCAAATTATGCAGTATGACTATATTGTAGTATGTTTGGGAGAACCTAGTTCTCCTATCCCTTACACAGGGAGGATACCATTAGCAGGAAGCTCTCACAATCCTGAATTATTTTTGGTTCTTCCATGGAATCGTGGTCTTAGTATTGAGGGTCAAATTAACCACCGCCTCAGCATCTCCTTTGATCACCAACTTGAAGGTTGAAGACTTTGCCACCGGGGTTGATTGGAGTGAGAGTAATATTTACTGTCTACCTCTATCAATGTTTCGTTTGCCGACCCTATTTGGATAGCACAATAGTGATGATAGTGACAACCATTATAACATAGCAGCCGTGGCTATGAAGGGTGATATGGGTAGTGATCCACAACTAATAAGATGACGAAGATGAATCGATGATGATAGTGACGACATCCATGTCATACTATATCACGATTTGCATCATTTTTTGAATAAATATTAAAATTGACACAGAAAAATATGTCTTGGGCTCCTACATTAGCTCGAGGAGATCGCACAGAATTCTTAAAAACTTTTCTGTAGAAGTATTTGTTCTTTCTATATTTTTCGTTCTATTGGGGGTTCATATACCTCCTACATTAGGAGCCATGAATTCCAAGTTGTAACTCAATTTCATTAATTTAATTCAGCATCACTTACCAAAGCAAGAAAAAAATAAAGAATAAAAATATTTGAAGAACATTGGGGAGTTAACCATAGAGGGCCGTTGTGCGTAAGGACTTGTTTAATTGCATATTCTACGACTTCATTGTTGAAGAGATTTCAAGTGCCAACGAGTCACGGATCAGTTGACATCATATGGCAAACCCTATTTCTTATAGTTGTGAGAGCAAGGAAATTTGACCATCCAATCTTGGGTACAAATTGATCAAATTAGGTTAGAAAGCAATTCAAAACTATTTTATTTAGCGAGGGTAATGATTCACACCCAAACCTGTGTACAGAATTGGTGAAGATCCTAGTGCATCTGGTGAGACGATCGACGCCCTCCAAAAATTGTAAATGCAATAGAACTTCATAGCTAGTGTTATTTAGTGTATCATTTATATGGAATTTCCTCCCATTCTTCCTTGCCCTCGTATTATCTAGACATGCTTTAGTACACAGCTTTTTATTTTTTGGAAACTTCAGTACACAAACTTAAGATACTGCCTGCGGTGGATTCAAATAAAAAGCATGTCACAAAACAAAGTAGATCACAGTGTTGTTTTGCCGGACGCCCACAAAAAGCTTTGATGGGAATAATATTTATATATCCTCTTCCTCTTTTTTTTGGTCGGTATATATCCTCTTCCTCAGCACGTTTAACTGATGTAGGGTTTCATTTCAGCCTTGTCAATCGATAAGGCATCCCCCCATCTCAGTCTTTCTTTGGATGTTTCATTGCCTGCCCAAATGTGTCATCACTTAGCATTAAAGTTAGCTAACACGTAGAAGATCAAAGATTATACGTCCTCCGTGCACTGATCAATCACATATGACATGTAAAGCGTATTTCTCTTTTTAACTCATCTTCAACCGCGAAACATAGATCACCTCCTGTTTATTGGTGGAGAAACGTTTAGTATATTCGACAATTATAATTTTTAATCACTTTAATTTTTTTATTGACTAATATATGAATAGTATATTGTATCTATCTAATAAAGAGGTTAAAATACGTGAGAAAATTTAATTCTCAAATACATTAAATTTTTATCCTGTTGATTTGTTTTCACTCACTTGATTTCCGTGTGTTGATATAGAGGTACTAGTTGTAACGTCCGAAAAATACTCTCGCCGTGAAAATTCATAAAGATAAACCCAATATTTTACTAGAATATGTGCAAGAAACCCACCTCGGAATTACATTGGAAAATGTATTAATTTATTATTAAATTGTGAGAAAGGTTAACTATTCATATCGATCGGATAACCAGTGTTACTCTATTATTATTATTATAAGAAAACGGGTTAGGTTGGGTTTCTTTTTAACCGTGAGAAAAGGTGTTCCCCGTGGATTGCGGTGGATTAAACGGGGGGAGGACGCGCGCGGTGGGCCGCCCGTGGAGACAAGAAAGGTGGGTCGAAGGCAGGTGGTGGGGGCGTCCCGCCCGCCCGCCCCTTCTTTTGCGGGTGGTGTGGGGGCGGGGCAGGCCAATGCCAGCCCACGGCTGCTCGCCTCCTTCCTGGCCGTATGAGGGCGACCCCGTACCAGCTTTGGTCCTTCTCCCCTCTTTTGTGGTGGTTGTGGTGGTGGTGCTGACGCAGCTAGTGGCCGTACCCTGACCTGGTCGTAGGGTTTCCTGAGATCTCTAAGCGCGTGGCTCACTGAGCCCATCTGTCGAACATCTGATGGGTCTGTGAAATTTTTTTTTAGGTGGCAGTGAGCCCCAAGAAAAATGTTAGCCGTATAATTTTTTTTTTGGTTTATCGTTAGTGGCAAGTAAACACCCACCCCACGGTTGACGGTCCCCACCCAATTAGAATTCGAAATCCTCCTCATCTCGTCCCATCCCATGTCTAAACTCATTTATAGATAATAGAGTTAAGTGAAGTTTAATAACATTTATTTGAAAAATCTGAAGTTTAATTTTTCATTTATTATCTAAATCTATAATTTGATAAGTACTTAGTATATAGTAAATTTCTATTAAGAGTTACTTAATTATCAATTTAAATGATATCTGAATTAATATATTATTTAACATAAATATCCATCCGAATATCTCAATATCTATTTTTTAATTTTCAATAATGTTTACATATACATCTCTCTACTATCTTATAATTACATACAAATTTTTAATTTTTATATATTACATAAACACTCCTACATGCTTAAAAATATTTTAAATTTTTATTTTTATTCTATATTTATTGAAGTTAAAGACATATGCAAATATTGAAAATACTCACCCGAAAAGCTACCCGTTTGGATTGATTTTTTCGGGGGATGCATGAGCTCTAGTTTTAATTCTTTCTCAATTTCTTTGAAAAAAATATATTTAATTGAGAGAAATATTCGAAAGAGGGATGGCTACAGGGGGATCTCTCGTGCCATTAAAATAGAACGGTTGGATCAAGGAAAATTGGAGGGTGAAGACTTTAAACTTTAAAGTGCGCAGGCACGTGAGACCGTCGTTGTTTGCTTTCTTTTCTTCTTTCCTTTTTTATTTTCAACGCAGTCAACCACGTATAGGCATGGTGGACGACCACCGAAGGATTGACGAACAGTAGAATTACTTTTTTTTCTAACGTTTTTTCAGGATCTAAAAATAAAAAAGTGACCTATACTTCACCTTTTTTTTTTCAAGATAAAATTTAAAATAGTATACATATTTTAAGACATCTATCAAGATGCTTTGTCAGAAAGTTTCAATATTCGATCACTTCAGACATAAGAGGTTTATTGAATATTATCAAACACATTCTTAATTATATATTCTCATATAAATAGTTACTCTTGTTATCAAACATTGATTGTTAGACGTCGGATGTCGGTCGTCGACTGTCAAATTATTAGACATCATCAAGTGTCGAGTGTCGTCCGCCATTTGTTGGATCATCGGATGTCGATCGATTGTTGACTGTCGAACATTGATCGTCAATCGAGAGCTTTACATGTCTGAAAAAAATAACATATCTTTCATTATTTTTAAGAGAAAAATTAAAAAATATATATATATATTCATTTAAATATAAATTTAGATGTTTTATCAAACAGCCTATCTTATCATTTTAAACACTAAATTTTTATTAAATATTATCAAACACACCTTTAATTCATAAGTACAATCCGATACGCATAGTACTTATCTGATTGTGCTTATGGACGGAAAATTTCTGTGCAAATAAATAACATGTGGAAAGTGTTTCTCCGAGACACCTAATTTAGTTAGTTACATGTTCATTCAAAGTGTCAAGTGGCGCAGTACATACATTGAGGAATGATCTAATAATAGTTAGTCTTTTATATATATGACAATTAGGTCGCAGTTTCAAATTTCAAGAGAAAATAAGTTTATCAAGAATTATAATAGGTTGATTCTCCAAAAAAATATGTCTTCTTTTTGTCTCCCATCTCCTTTTTTCTTGAATTTTTCATGTTTTATAAAAAGAAAATATGCCAAACTCTACGCAGGATGGGTATCGAATGATCCTGGATATGATAGGGTTTGGAGGTAAGCTTGGGTTAGAAGCAAACCGGTGGTTGGGGGCTTTTTAACGCACTCACGTTTTAATAAGAAGGTTTTGTTTTGAACACAAGAAGCCCAAGTTTCTTATATATATATGACTCGGTTGATGGATTAGTAATTGGACGAATTTGACCATATACCAGGTGTCGTGATAGTCGCCCCTTTCGATACGGAGGAGGACGGCTGGACGGGATTTGTGCGGCAAAAAGTTACTCATGATTTCTCTAATTCGATGGGCTCATTGTTTGTTGATTAGATCCGTATTAAGATGGGAGTTCCACTAAAATCGACAAAAGCCACCTACTTTCCCACCTCTGTTTTAGGTCAAGTATCAAAGGGGGGGGGGGGGGGTTGTTCACCAGGTAGAATATTAACAATTTAAATATTTAAATAAATCATTTTCATTACATAAAAATAAAATATATAGTTTTGAAATTATAAAACATATAATAATAGTCAAATATGATATTAAAGTAGGGGTTTTTTTGGGTTAGTCTGGTGCAATGTACCATGGGTCAGAATCTTTCTTGTAGATCTAGGGAGTATCTCGAGCTCGATCTCTGTCTTAAATAACAGGACAGCTGCCTTGTCCTTTTGAGTGGGGCCCGCGAGGGGGGGGGGGACAGGGCCGCTGGTGGGACACGTACCCGTTACCTCACCCAATCCTCTCGCCTACCCCGCTGGCGCGGCATGGATGGTCGTGAACGCATGGTCTCGTCAGATCCGTGCCGTCTTTACCTTCCTATCGTGATCGCCTCAGATTCTACGGTCGGAAATATCTTTTGGTAGGTTCATGCATATATATATATATTTAAACTTGTAAAAATATTTGCGCAATTTATTCCCCGTTCTCGGTGCTTATCCTTTTCTCTCTTTCTCTCTCTCTGTTGTTGAATGATGGGATTGGTGCGTGTGGGCATCGGCCAACTCATGTGGTGACTCTTTCAAAACTCCTTTCCCTCCCTGTCTCTGCCACCACCGTCAAGAGCGACCTTTGCCTCCCTCTCCTCTCTCTTTTCTCTTTATATATGTATATAAATATGTCTTTTTCATCGTTGGTCAATCCCTTCCTATCCCCTCAAGTCTTCGTCTCTGCCATAATCCGTTCATAAGCGCTCTCTTTCTCTCTCTCTAGTCTCTACCCCCCAAATCAACCTAATTTCTACTTCTTTTTTTCCCTTTCAATGGATGGTGCTGAGTGCTGACAAAACAATTGCCCTTCCTTTGGGTGGACAAGTGCGTCTGTACGTGTACGCGTGGGGTGCTCAGTGTTCTTTTAACACCATCCAATAGATCTCATTTCTCCTCCGCCACTTGCTATCACGATTTGAGTCTGATTAATCAACTTCTTTCTCTCCCTCCCTTGTCCTCTTTAATATTAGAAAATAGGTTTACAGATTTCCTTTTTAAACTAAATTTGACTCTAACTAATCAAAATAGGCACTTGACGTGAAGAACACAATGACCACTTCATGAAGTAGAGTGTTGTGATGCATGCTCACTGGTTTGCCAAAGTGGAGTCAAAAAGGTAAATTGTTAAATCATTTTCCTTAATATCAAGCATTCTATTTAATATCCCTTCTCTCTTCCTTACCTAGTGCTAACAATCTCTCTCTCTCTCTCTCTCTCTCTCTCTCTCTCTCTCAATTGCTAGAGGGAATGTTGTGAGTGGTTGATATATAGGCCTTGAAACGAGGATAGAAGTCTATCAACGAGGTAAGAGGCTTCTTTTTAAACAATGGTTTTCAATGAAGGTGATGGAGATTATAGAAAAGAGCAGTTTCATTGGTTGAGAAATAAAGAGAGAGGGAGGGGTCTTATGTATCAGGCATTGCCCCCTTAAAAAAAGTGTTTTTTTTATCAGTCCCTCTCAACAAATAGGCTTGCTAATCTTTTAATCAAAATCAATTCTACTATAAAATTCGTCTCTCAATACGTATTTCTCTTAAATATTTGTAGATCCTATTCGTGCCATTGTCCGTTAGGTTTCTCTTTCACCTTTGCAAACTGCCTAGGGACACACATATATGAAGATAGAACGCACAGAACAACCAACTTATCAGTCGTTTCTAATGCCCAACCAGGGGCAGCTGCTGAGGCTGCTCTAAGTATCAATATAAATAACTGGCAAACAGACCAACCCTAGTAAATAGTACGCTAATTAGCCTTATCTCAGCTCCTATAGTAGATGTTGTTAAAACATTGGGTATATGGCATGGAGCATGGTAATTCATCATCATGTGAAACAGTGCAAGCCATATGGCAATCACAATAAGAAATAACATGTTTATGGGCACACCCCGAAAATAGAAATATATCATGAATATATTGATCATAAGCATGGTGATTATAGAATAATTAATAGACGAAAGAAATTGTGGAGGCGTTCCATAATGGAACTCACCCTAGAGAAAGTATCGTCCCCACTATACGGTGCGATTGAAGTTCGGCGACCTTCTCCCAGGGTACAATCACGAGGCACGGAATCGGTCTCACACAAGATCGACTCCGTAAGATGAAAGCTATATGTAAACCTAGTTCCTCTTCAACAAAACAAAGGGCGAAGGGATAGGGATGCATGCACCGAGAACCAAAGCGCAAATCTTGGTATGGCCTGATCGCAGCAGCAGCGCGAGGAAGACCCAACCGAGGAAGAAGCAACGTGTCGGAGAAGCACCGTGAGGAAGAAGACGGACAACCAAGAAGGATCATCCGTCCGTAGCGGGGAGCCGAGAGAGAGAGGGTTAGGTCTGAGAGCGGTTCCTTCGAGAGTCCAAAACATGATCTTAGGGATAATCAGTAATTAAGAAAATCTTAATTACTCCCTTTTTAGACCCACGCCTGCGACGATCCGCCTCCAAAGTGGCGGTCCAGAGACCCAGTCAACAGATGTCTCTTTCTCTCCAAGAAAGGGGAAAAATGTAAAAAGAAGAAGTAAAAAGGTACTAAGGCAAGCCGATAGGACCACTCCATCACACGCTCGCGTTCGTCCAGCCCCGCGGCACGCGTGTGTGATATGGTCTAGCATAACCCCACCTTTGTCTATAAGAAATAGTCTCATGGACACTGGGGGTTATAAATCCCTACATCTCTTTAGAGATTTCTCATGTGGGACTAAGGCCCTCATATAAGGGATAAAACTTGCACACCTTTTTATACACCTTTTTTGCTTTATCAAACATTGTGTTTCTTTTCCCCATTTCTTAATATTGCCCCCTTTAAGCCCCTTTTTACCCAACATCACACCCCCACAAACACAAGGTTTAATAATGGAGAATAAACAAATAGAGGATAAACATATCACGCTTTCAGTAAAGGTACCTTTTGGGTTTGAACCTTTACCTAAGTATTCCAAATCCGACTCCCACAGAATCGAAGTGAACTAAGCCTTGAACTTGATTCTTTAGGGTGAGAGTTGTCAAAGGAAACAACATGATATAGGTTAAGATAGCAATCGTAAAGGTGGCGCATTATGGCCATACGCCGTTTCCTGTATCATAAGTACATTTAGGAATAACCCAATTCCTTAACTGCGGCCTCACAGTAGTACTTATTTAGGTGGACTTCTCCAAGGATGCACTGCTGACATCCCACCTTACCAGGATTGAACCCATTAAGATTATAGAACTCATCCTAATCTTGTTGTTATAGGCACTAGTTTTAGGATTCAGAGGAGGAACTCAAATATGAGATATCTAATAATTTGAGTGCCTACGAATTCTCTCAATCAGCTTTTATTACCACATTGAACCTTCTTTGTAGGATCTCTACTTAGATAGGTTGGGTTGCTACTGAAGAAGAACATCTGATGGATTTCAGTCCCATCCCCATCCTAAATTTCTGGACTTGATTTTTATTCAGTCCCTTAGTCAGAGGATCAGCTGTGTTGTCTTTGGTACCAACAAATCCACAGCCATCACTCCCTGAGACACTAACTCCCTTACAGATTTCAATCTGAGTTGGATGTGTCTCCTTTCTTTCTGAATATACTTTGAACTTTTGATCTTGGCAATTGTAGTCATATTATCACAATGCACAGAGATTGTAGGTATAGGCTTACTCATCAAGGGAAGTTCAGAAAGAAGACCCCTAATCCATTCAGCCTCTATACCAGTGGTGTCCAAAGTACACAACTCAGCCTCAAAAGTAGACCGAGACAAGATGGTTTGCTTAGTCGACCTCCAGACGACAGCACCACCTCCTAGGGTAAAGACATACCCTGTGACACCATTGCTCCCTGAGTTTTCAGCTATCTAGCTTGCATCACTATATCCTTCAAGGATAGCATGAAATTTTCCAAAATACAAGTCTAGAGCCATAGTACCTTTCAGGTACCTCAGCACCCTATCCAAGCCTTCCCAATGAGTATGGTCAGGACAACTAGTGTATCTACTGAGTTTAGACACTGCATATGAAATGTCAGGTCTAGTACAGTTTGCAAGATACATTAAGCTTCCTATAACTTGAGAATACCGCAATTGACACACATGAGCGCCATTCTTATTCTTGCAGAAAACTCTAGAAGGATCATAGGGTGTACAGACAGCTTTGCAATTCTCATAGCCAAATTTCTCTAACACTTTCTCAATATAATGAGACTGGGAAATAACTATCCCTTCAGCTGATCTGGTTTAGTCCCAGAATTACACTAGCTTCACCCATATCCTTAATCTCAAAATTTCTACTGAAGAATGATTTAGTCTCAATTATCATTCCCAAATTGTTGCCGAACAACAAAATGTCATATATATACAGACATAGGACAACACAATCATCACCATCCAACTTATAGTAAACACACTTATCAGACTCATTGACTTTAAAGCCAAATGACATGGTAGTCATGTCAAATTTTTCATGCCATTGCTTAGGGGCTTGTTTCAATCCATATAAGGATTTAACAAGTCTACAAACTTTGTTTCCACTACCAGGTGTTGTAAACCCTTCAGGCTGATTCATATAGATCTCTTCATCAAGATCACCATTAAGGAAGGTAGTCCTAACATCCATTTGATGGATAGTCAGATCATATATGGAGGCCAAAGCAATCAGTACCCTAATAGTCGTAATCCTGGTTACAGGGGAATATATATCAAAATAGTCTATCCCCTCCATCTGTTCGAACCCCTTAGCAACTAACCTAGCTTTAACTTGTCAATGGTCCCATCAGGCTTTAGCTTCTTCTTAAAGACCCATTTGCATCCAATGGTTTTAGAACCAGGAGGAGGATCGACCAATTCCCAAGTGCCATTAGCAATAATGGAATCCATTTCGCTCTTTATGGCTTCCTTCCAATGCCGTGCCTCAGGAGAGGCCATGGCATCCTTAAAAGTGGGAGGATTACCCTCGATTTGGAAAGCAATAAAATCACTTCTAAAATCCTTGACAATCTTTTTCTTTTACTCCTTCTAGGTTCTACTTCCTCTTCCTGACTATTAGAATCAGGATGAGAGCTGGATGCACTTGTCCCCACATTTGTCATCCTTTCCTCATGATGGGGAATGGATGAAGATGTGGAAGGCCCAGTCTCAGAATACACAGATTGAGGTAAACCAGTCTTAATGGGAAACACATTCTCAAAGAATGTAGCATCACAAAACTCAACTATGGTGTTAACATCTATGTCAGGAATCTCAGACTTAATCACTAGAAACCTGTACGCATAGCTGTTTTCAGCATAGCCTAAAAAGACCGTGTCAACTATTTTAGGTCCCAACTTTTTCCTCTTGTGTTCAGGGACAAGTGCCTTAGCTAGGCACCCCCACACTTTAAGGTATTTCAAGATAGACTTTTTATTTCTCCAAAGTTCATATGGACTACTATCTTTGTGTTCAGGGGAACATAATTCAGAATACGGCAAGCCGTATTCAATGCTTCCCCCACATATAGTTAGGCAATCCTGAACTTTGCAGGAGAGAGTTGACCATGTCTATGAATACACGATTCTTGCGTTCAGCTATCCCATTACACTGTGGTGAATAGGAGGCAGTTGTCTCATGAATGATGCCATTGTCTTGGCAATATTCACCAAACTAGTTGGAGGTATATTCTCCACCCCTATCAGACCTCAACCTTTTAAGCACCCAACCTGTTTGTATTTTTGCTTCTTTCTTAAAGATGATAAACTTTTGCAAAGCCTCATCCTTAGACTTAAGCAAATACACATAGAAATATCTACTACAATCATCTATAAAGGTAATGAAATACTTTTTATGATCCCTAGTCAATATGCCATTAAATTCATAGATATCAGAATGCACAAGATCTAGAACTTCTGAATCTCTCATCACAGACTTAAACGGCATTTTGGGCTGTTTAGCCTGTATACAGATATCACACCTTTTAGAATTATCAATAGTATAATTAGGAATCAATTTGGGTTCATCATTTGTTTCAAAGAATTGAAATTAATATGTCCTAAACATCCATGCCATAAGTTAGATGAATCAACAACATTATATGCCACAGATACAGATGTAGAAACAACATCAACATCTAAGCTTTTATTCATCACATGGTTCACATACACTTTAAATAACCCATCAAATAAATAACCTTTACCAATAAAAGTTTTCTGATACAAAATAACAACTTTATTACATTTAAAGTTCAACTCATAGCCCTCCCTAACCATTCTAGAACCTGATAAGATATTCCTTCTAACACTAGGAACATGGTGCACACCGTGAAGAGATAGTACACGTCCTGAAGTAAACTTCAGATCCACGCGTCTAGTTCCCATCACACTTGCAGTGCTACCATTACCCATCGTCACGGAGCAATCACGGGTGGCCTGATAAGACACAAAGTTAGCCCTATCAGCACATAGATGTACATTGGCTCTAGTGTCTACTAACCACTCATTAGGTTCATAAATAGTAAATAGCTGAGGGTTTAGAGAAACATACGTGCCACCAGAAGAGTCCCCACCGGTCACTACATTGACCTGAGCTGGATTTTTCAGCAGTCTTATAGGTCAATTTTTCTTTTCGTTTGAGACAATCCCCACAGAAATGACCCTTTTGACCACATACCTAGCATTTTCGAGACTTCTTCTTCTTCTGTATCTTTCCTTTGGGTTTCATTTGTGTAGTGGAACCTGTCTTGGGTTTGCCTTTAACATTTTTGTTCTTATACTTTACCATAAAGTTTGCACTAGCCTCCACATGCATCCCTGGTTTCTCCTTTCTATGCTCCTCTTCAATGGCAATGGCTCTCATCAAGTCATTAAGAGAAATAGATCCCTTCTTATATTTGAGAGCCATTCCAAAGTCCCGCCAGGTCTTTGAAAATTTCTCAATTATACACATGACTTGAAATTTTTCTGGGAGTTTCATATCACCCTCTGCCAAGCCGTGGATCATAAGGAGAAACTCATGTGTCTGTTCGGCTACAGATCTATCCTCCAGCATGTGAAACTTGAGAAACTTGCCTATGAAATACTTTTCCAGACCTTGGTCCTCGGTATTGTATTTCCGGTCAAGTTCATCCCACAGTGCCTTAGAGGTTAGGAATGTAGAAGAGCTATAGACATCAAACAGGACATCCGACAGTTCAGTAAGTATGCACCCATGTCCAAGTCTATCTTTCTCCTTCCATTCCTCAGCCTTAGTTGCACTCGTAGAATCACCCTCAATCACATTAGGAGGATCTGACTCTATAACCGTGATTAACTTGGTCATTGTGAACCAAATCTTCATTCATTGTTGCCAACGTTTGAAGTGTTGCCCTGCAAATTTTGCAGGCATACCCGACATGTCCACTCTAGGGCTAAATGATGAGGATGAAGCCATGATCAATACTTTCTCAAGACTATTGTTAAAACAATGGGTATATAGCATGGAGCATGGTAATTCATCATCATGTGAAACAATACAAACCGTATGGCAATCACAATAAGTAATAACATGTTTGTGTGCACACCCTGAAAATAGAAATATATCACGAATATATTGATCATAAGCATGGTGATTATAGAATAATTAATATACGAAAGAAAACTGTAGAGGTGTTCCAAAATGGAACTCGTCTTAGAGAAAGTATCGCGCCCACTATATGGTGCGATTGGGGTCTGGCGACCTTCTCCCAGGGTACAACCACGAGGCACAGAATCGGTCTCGCACAAGATCGACTCCATAAGATATAAGTTATATATAAACCTAGTTCCTTTTCAACAAAACAAAGGACGAAGGGATAAGGATGCATGCACGAGAACCAAAGTGCAAATCTTGGTATGGCCTGATCGCAGGAGCAGTGCGAGGAAGACCCAACCGAGGAAGAAGCAACGTATCAGAGAAGTACCACGAGGAAGAAAACGGACAGTTGAGAAGGATCGTCCGTCCGCAGCGGGGAGCCGAGAGAGAGAGGGTTAGGTCTGCGAGCGGTTCCTCCGAGAGTCCAAAACACGGTCATAAGGATAATTCATAATTAAGAAAATCTTAATTACTCCCTTTTTAGACCCACGACCGCGACGGTCCGCCTCCAAAGCGGCGATCCAGAGACCCAGTCAACAGATGTCTCTCTCTCTCTAAGAAAGGGGAAAAATGTAAAAAGAAGAAGTAAAAAGGTACCAAGGCAAGCCGGCAGGACCACTCCATCACACGCGCGTGCCAGCCCAGCCCAACCCGGCGGTATGCGTGTGTGATATGGTCTAGTATAATCCCACCTTTGTCTATATGATATAGTCTCATGGACACTTGAGGTTATAAAGCCCTACATCTCTTTAGAGATTTCTCATGTGGGACTAAGGCGCTCACATAAGAGACAAAATTTGCACACCCTTTTATGCATCTCTTTTACTTTATCAAACATTGTATTTGTTTTCCCCATTTCTTAATATTGCCCCCTTTAAGGCCCTTTTTACCCAACAGTAGAAGCCTGAAATATATCAGACGAATCAGTGGGGCAGGTTGGGGGTTCTGTTGTTGCATGGCTTGCCAGCTCTCTCAGGCTTTGGAGGAGGAAAGGTAGGCTATGCCGTCCATGTGTATGGGACCAGGCCCGGGGCAAAACGGAGTATTGGGCACCATGTGTTCAGCTGATGGACACTGTACGATTATGTAATATTCTCAGCAGTGTGATCAAGTGCTCGCAGCTTCTATTAGTAATGGCTGAGTCCATCAACCTGTCTGAAGGACGGAAAGGCAAACAAAGGAGCCCAAGCCGCATGTGATTCTTTTCTTATGTGACAAGTGGTGCCAATTCTTTCAGTCGCACAGGATGGAAAGAATGCAAGTGGGTGCGCATTGCTATGTGTCTACGTAAAACTAATGAATGGCTGAACAAGATGCTTCGACCGGGGCCACAGCTTGCGGTAAAGAGGAGAGTGGAGTGAAGAAGATGCTATAGGAAATGATGACTCCTTTTGGTCATCCGTGCCGAACAGAAGTTTGGCTCTGGAAACACGGATGATGCAGTTGTGTGAGTGGAGCAGGGATGGGGCTTCATGCTTTTCTTCCTTGGGCAAAAGCATAATGTTTAAAGAGGGAAGACCCAAGTGTAATATGCCATAGATCTTAAAGTTAAACACCAAAGAAAATGTCTTGATGAAAAGTTTTCTGTTTGTATTGGGGAGGATGGGTATTATTAGCCTTCGATACATTACATCGCGACGAATTCTATTCATTTGTGTCTGGGATGGACAAGGTCCATATGCACCTAGTGCAGTCAAAAGGTTCCTCTCAGTGTCTTGAGGCATGTAATTAGACAACCCTCTGCGCTCTCTCTCTCTCTCTCTCTCTCTCTCTGTGTGCCCCCATCACATCCTGATCAAGGATATCTGAGCCGTCTGATCATCGGCGTGCTGGATGAGAGCTTTATCTTGTGCTCCCCGTTCAAATTTAGACCCATCACCACCATCCACGCTGGGCTTCTGGGATGGGTCTGTGAATTAATGATATAGTTTTATCGTTCCATCGTGCCCAGCCCATGGGGCATGAAGATCACATTTTTAGAGCCCAATATGAAATATACTCGTTAGCCCAATCAGACGACTAATTGGACCGTGAACCCAAGATGGTGGCCGTCGTCTTCTTCTCCATCCCCACCCAGGGGTCCAGAACAATTCCGAGCACACCAAATTAAATAGTCAAAGACGGGTTACGCCCAATCCACGATACAACAAAGAAAACCCTTTTCATACCAAATCTAGATCCAATAAACACAATTGCTGATCTGGTAGCAATATGACAGGTGACCGTGCAAGTACTGCTATCCGAGAATCCAACTCAAAATTCACTATCAGAAACCAAGAGCCAAATCAGTCAAAGCTGAACCATTCCGGCTTTATAGACCAGAAGCCAAAAACCCAGAACAGAACCAAGCCAAGGTACTCAAGGTGGCGTTTGATTTCCTGCAAGTGTCTGAATTCTTTGCGTTTAGAGTCACCGGTTTGAAAACAACGCGCGACTTGTTTTGTCCTTGAGATCGGAGTGTTTTAAGTGTTTTTTTTTTTCTCGGCCGGACCAGGTCCAATCCAATGAACAAGTCTATTGTTGATTAGACGATGTCGAAAACCATAAACACATGAAAGATCGTACACCTTCCTCTGAAAGGCTGACGATGGCCCTCCAACATAGAAACGTCAATAATACCTTGTCTGCTATTTTGTGACAGATTCACATGGGCATGGGGGTTGGCTATATGGATGACCATCCACTATCTACCGCTTATTCCATTATTCATAGGGCTAGTTATATGATTATGGATAACCAGTACTTTAACTTTGGTTCATGAACACACTGCATTTGATGAAGAAATTTGCACCTCTGTCCAATTCAACTTTGATCAGTGGATGTATGCAAATTGTTCAAGAAATTGTGTTCTAGTCTTGTAGATGTAATCCGATGGTGGATCCATTACCGGTGCATTGCTGGCCCGGCCCACATCCAATATTGTCCACTGTTCCACTCATGTCCTCCCTATATAGTTCCTTCCACTTCATGCTTTTTCTATGTGTACTCTCTCCTTTTTTCACTTGTAATTTAGTTTACCTCCCATGAGATTTGTTTTTGATTTGGTAGGGTTATAAAAGCTAACTATGGGCAAAGCAAATGTGGTTAACTAGGAATGTCGTTGGTTAACTCTACCCAAGCTATGAATGAGGGATAACTATTCCTGGATAACTAACCGAGTTACAATGCTATTGTGGATGTAATTATGGATAAACTATATTTGGGTAGGTTATCCAGGTACAGATAGTCTATCCTTGTCTCAAATCTGCCCAGGACGACGGGTTGCAGATCGGGTGCAAAACCCATAATCATAGAGAGGAGTTCATGTATGGACTCTAATAAATGTCTGTTTGGTATGAGATTAAAAAAATAGGGATGAAGGTAAATTAATTTGGAGATATATTATTCTCATTCTTAATCCACCTCTTGTTTGATATTTTTAAGGTTAGAATTTTGAAGATAACATTATTCTTTGTTTGGTAGGAAACAGTGTCAGTATGGGAATAGAACTTTTATTTTTACTTTTGGTCGTCTCTTAATCTCTTATGGCGCGATCGGTGTCTAAGACTGATGACTGAAGAATTTGGCGTGTCGCCGGTGACCTTTGTCTCGCATGATGGGTGCCTCGAAAAAGTGTAGAAAATGGAGATAAATTATCCCACAAAAAAAGTGAGATAAACTATCTCTAGTTTACTCTCATTTCTTTAAGAATTTCTAAAATACTTAAATCATGTTATCTTCACTTTTTTTGAGACACCAAAATTTAAGATGAAATTAATTTAACTCTTATCTCCTATTTAATCTCATATCAAACAGACATTAAAAGACTATACTTTAACACTGGGATCAACAAAAACACACGAGGGGGAGCCCATACATGCACTCGAAGCAGGAGCAGGAGGGAATTCGGAACATCCTACGTAGGACCTGTATTTCCTCGGTAATCAAGCATGCTACATAATGCAACTAATTAACTTTCCCAACATTTTCAATCAAACTTCTCTGCTGATTTTTGTTTCTTCCAAGTGATTCAGATGAGCAAGTAATTTCAGAGTCGTGTTAGTAGAGCAACTCAATTATTGTGAGGACGACCAGTAGCTTGTTTCATGCATGACAGATCTTTTTCTACGTTAATATCACATTTCTATCTCTTTTCGATGACTATTCCAAATTAAGAGACTTTTGGAGGCCATCTGTTTAGCTGTAGAATAGTGTAAGACTCCGTCGAAGACTGTATCTATGTGCTACATGATGTAAAGTATGTTTAATAAAATTTTGTGGTACTTACGTCAAACTAATCGATCGATACCTCATGATATCGACAAACGTCTGATGGGCACAAACCACTACATTCACAAAAGCATACAAGTGCATGCCCCACCTGACTAAGAGAAGTGGAATTTGGGGACATGGCTATAATTGGCTGAGCTACCATAAACTCTCGCCATTTGACCAAATAATATCATTCTCCATCTTAATCTTTGCTCATACGACCAACTAAGTACTCGTTGTTCCCCACAAGAAAGAAAAAGAAATCAAACTAGGGCACTCCCGACAATTCCTCCCAAAGTAGCAGCCTTTCTCACACTACCTTGTAATATTGCATCGGAGGAGTAAATTCTATATATCGTAAGCTTCCACCATGAGATATTTTACAGGCTTTGCAAGGAACGGTGGGTATCGTCCCATCTGTCTAATCAACTCTTTAACAACGATGCATCACATCTAACAGCTTGGTTATGGGTGGGCAGTCATTAATCTTGCGATGATAATGTAACTGCTGAGGTCGATCTCACTGACCCGCAAGGGGTGACAAGATCTAATCTCCGGACTTGAGGATGAATGCTCGATTTCATTCTCCTATCTGTCGGGCCAACACTGTACCTTTATTTTAGAATAGTGTTTTCGGGTCGACATCGGTTGCTTAAGTTAGGAATCGATCTTTGAAGATAATCACGAGTTATATTTGTGTGTGGGAGAGAGAGAGAGAGAGGGATTTGTTCTCCTAACTGTTAGGATAACATTGTACCTTGTTTTAGGATAGTTTTTTCTGATCGACATTTGTTGCTCAAGCCAGGAATTGATCTTGAAGAGCATCATGATATATATATATATATATATATATATATATATATATATATATAAGAGAGAGAGAGAGAGAGAGAGAGAGAGAAGTCAACTTCTGTTGGAACTCGGCTCGTTGAGCGCTCATTTCTTTGCTCATTTACCAATCGAGCTCAAAATCAAGTTCAATCCAACTCAGATTTGATTCTGTTGAAGCCGAAGCGGCACTTGGAAAACACAAAGTGGGAGAAGAGTTGGGGGTGGGGGGTTCTATTTTTAGAAGTTTAAGGCCACCACAGAATGCTATATATCTGATATAGGACTATGCCCATGGGATACGCATCACAGGGCAGCAAGTGCAACGGGTCGGGGCGGGGGGGTGGCGCCATGCAGGGTGGGGCAGCCAGAGAATCCCACTGTAAGTACCATGATCAACGTCTGGCACTGTCGAAACCGCCGCGTGGGCCTCTGAACCACCAGGGTCGGAGTTGAAGTCGCCAGAAGTGGCAGAGGGTTGATGGCGTGGCCAAGGCTGTGATGGCATGGCCGTCATTGCCTAAAGCTCTATTGGGCGTGGCGAGGGCTACCATGGTCGCTAGAGCTTTTGGTGGCCGACGATAGGCCCTTGACCAAGCCGAGTTGCACCGGCCGCGCGCTAGCACTGCACAGTGTACAGGGCCGTGGAGGAAGAAGATGACCCAGTTGCTTAGAGACCTTGAGAAACTCAAATTTGTGTACATACCCTTTGTCTTATGATATCATTAAAATCAGATTTTCTATATATACTTTATTTATATGATTTGTGTATATATCCCTTGATATTTAGTCTCTTACATTTAAATCCTCACAAATATTCATACTTTAATAATAACTCTATAAATATATATATTTATATTCTCATAATTATTATATTCAAGTATATTAATGATTATTAATTCGAATATATTAACGAGTAGCTTACGGGTATCTTAACGAATATAATATCTAATATCTTAACGTGATGTTTACAAATACATTCGAGTCGAACATATCTTTATTCAAACTTGGCTCGTTATGAACCGAGCTTAATTTTTGTTCAAACTTGACTCGTTAACCTATTAAATGAGTCGAACCTAGTTTTTTTTGAGCCGATTCTATGTTCGTTGAACATATTGACTTGCTTACACCCCTAAAGCCAAGAGGTCTCGCTACGTTGCAACTTCTTTTACCTATGAATATGTTTGAAAGGATCAAGACTATGACTAGCCCTAGAGGGGGGTGAATAGGGCTATAAAAAACTTGTCAATAATGGCTAATAGAAACTAAAGCAGAAATAAGGTCACGATGCAAAACAAAGAGAAGTTAGAGGGAAGAAGGAAGCAAGCACACAAAGAGACACCAATTTTATCCTGGTTCGGTAAGACCCCCTTTGGTCTATCTACATTCAGCCCCCACCAACACGGTGAGATTTACCCTTACAAGAGTGAAACTACACCCGCTGGTTTATGCGGTGCCCAGCTCACTAACAACCTGCTGGTTAATGCGGTGCCCAGCTCACCAATAGACCCCTGGTTAATACGGTGCCCAGCTCACCAACAGACCGCTGGTTAATACGATGCCTAGCTCACCAAAAATTCGCTGGCTAATATAGTGCCTAGCTCACCAACAAACCGCTGGTTGATGCGGTGCCCAGCTCACTAAATCACAAAAGGTTGGGTATATGAACCCAAACCAACCTTCAACCAAAAAGGTAAAAGCACAAAGCAAGAATCACAATATAAAGAATGATAGATCAAAGAATAGCAGATGAAAAGCTTATGAGGATGATCTCCAGATGTTGATGAAGCTCTTCAATAGAAGAGATCTCCTCCAAAAACTCCCTTTTTTAAAGATCTAGCAGGTTGGAAGCTCAAGAAGGAGAAAAAGCTTGAAAAGAAAGAGCTATAGATGAATCTTTGAGGGTGGCTCTTTTTTCCACAAAAATCCTTGCCTAGGGTTTCCCCCAAGAGACCTTTTTATAGCCTTTCCAAAGAAGTATCCGTTTGGGAGGTGTGGAAAGCTGTCTTGGTCAAAAAATTGTTCAAAGTTGCTTTTTGAATAGATCTGCAGGTTAGGGTCGACTTCTCTTTTTTGCTAGGGTCAACTTCAGTTAAGCTCGAGGTTGAATCCTTCATGAGTTGAGGTCAACTTCGCATAGTGAAATTGTAGAAACTGAATGGAGGTCGACTCCTTTAGATAACCGAGGTCGACTCTGAACAACTGAGTAGAACTGGGGTCGACTCCTTCATAAGTCGGGGTCGACTTTGAATACCTGAACTGAGATAGGGTCGACTCCTTTAATGACTTGAGGTCGACTCCTTCAGTCAGGAACCAAATAATCTCTTTTGAAAGTCCACCTGCTTTTGAAAATGTCCTACTTGCTGCACACAACTCAAGAACTTGTTAGCCAACATAATGAGTGTTTTGTAATCATCAAAACTCTAAGGGATCCAACAATCTCCCCTTTTTGATGATGACAAAACACCTACATTGAGAGATAAACATTTTTCTTAACCAATCATCCATTTGCACAATATCTTTAAATACATCAAGGCAACATAAACATGCAATCACAATATGCAATCACAATATTTTGATCAAATAATTTGTCACGACATATGTCCATTCATCAAAATATTATTTTGTTTGTCCCCCTAAGTGTAAGCTCCCCTGAATACATGCACATAAAGCATAGCACATCGTTGAGAACATAGAACAAAAACAAAGATTTCGAATAGTCACTTCACACAAAAGTTCTCCCCCTTTTTGTAATCGTTAAAAAGGAGGGAAGCAAGAAACGAATTAATATGTGTTGCTTATGAAGAAGATGAACACATTCCTAATTCACGGCGCATCGAAGTAAACCGGTCTTCGCACAATAGTTTAGTGAAAATATCAGCCAATTGGTGTGTGGTGTCAATAAAATTTAATTCAACGTCACCCCTAGAGACATGATCTGTAATAAAATGATGGCGTACTTTAATATGTTTAGTGCGACAGTGTTGAACATGATTTTTAGATAAATTTATGGCACTAGTATTATTGCAAAGCAATGGAATTTTAGATAAGTACATCCCATAGTCTTCTACTTGGTGTTTAATTCAAAGTGCTTGTGAGCAACAACTCCTGACGGCAATATACTCGGCTTCAGCTGTTGAGAGAGCAACACAATTTTGTTTCTTGGAGGATGACGAAATAAGACAACCTCCTAAGAAATGACAAGTCCCGCTTGTGCTCTTTTGATCAACTTTACACCCAGCATAGTCCGCATTGGTGTAACCCACCAAGTCGAAGGAACATCCTTTGAGATACCATAAACCAAAATCAAACGAAGAAGCAAGATATCGAAAAAATTCATTTAATAATAATTAAGTGCGATTGTTTGGGCGACCTTTGAAATCTCGCACACATACAAACACTAAACAAAATATCGAGCCTACTTGCAGTTAAATAGAGTATCCGATCATACCTTGATAAATCTTAGAATCAACAGGCTTACCAAGCTCATCAATATCCAATTTAGTTGTTGTAGACATAGGCGTTGGAAGGTGCTTAGTGTTGGTGAACCCATATTTCTTTAGTAGTTCCTTTGTGTACTTTGATTGACTTACAAATATGTCATCTTGACCTTGTTTAATCTGAAGTCCGAGAATGAAGTTGAGCTCACCCATCATGCTCATCTCGAACTCCCCTTGCATCAACTCAGAAAATTCCTTGCATAATTTTTCTTTAGTAGCACTAAATACAATATCATCAACGTATATTTGAACAAGTAAACTATCTGAACCAACACACTTTATAAACAGAGTCGAGTCAACAAAACCATGCTTAAAATTATGTTGTACAAGAAATTGACTCAATCTCTCATACCATGCACGCGGTGTTTGCTTCAGACCATATGGAGCTTTTTGAAGACAAAAGACATGGTTTGAGAAATTTAGATCCTCAAACCCAAGTGGCTGCTCTACATAGACTTTCTCTTTTATGAAACCATTAAGAAACACACTTTTAACATCCATTTGAAATAGTTTAAAATTTTTGGAGCAAGCGAATGCTAAAAGAATCCTAATAGCTTCAAGTTTAGCAACCGATGCAAAAGTCTCATCATAATCGATCCCTTATTTTTGAGAGTATCTTTGGGCAACTAAACAAGCTTTGTTTCGAGTTACCATACCGGATTCATCAAGTTTGTTTTGAAAAATCCACTTGGTTCCTATTACCGGATGGTCATTCGGACAAGGAGACAAGGTCCACACTTTGTTCCTCTCAAACTGGTTTAGTTCCTCAAGCATAGCAATAGACCAATGTTCATCAAGAAGAGCTTCATCAACATTTTTTTGGTTTAAATTGAGAAATAAATGTAATATAATCACACTGATATTGAGTCTTTCGAGTTCACATACTAGATGAAGGATCACCTATAACATTACCGATTGGGTGACTTGACATGATCTTCCATGCTTGTGGTAATTCGTCATTCGTAGAGGGTACTTGAAGTTCTTCAAGTGGAGGATCTTCCTTTTCCTTTTCTTCACCAATATGTTGGGTAGCATCTTCCATAGCTTCTACACTTAGCTCCATGGGATCTTGATCATGTATGGTTAAATCCTTATCCTTCATGATTTCTGCATCATCTTCATCGTTTCTTTTTCTTGCATCGTGGTTAGATTCATCAAAGATTACATGAATAGATTCTTCTACACTAATATTTTCTTATTAAATACTCCAAAAGCTTTAGAATGAGATGAATACCCAACAAATATACCTTCGTCACTTTGAGGATCAAACTTACCTATATCCTCTTTGCCATTTACTAAGATGAAACATTTGCAACCGAATGGCTTGAAGTAGGAGATGTTTGATTTTCTACCTTTATAAAGCTTATATGAACTCTTATGCAATAAAGGTCTAATCAAGCAATGATTAGTGATATGACATGCAGTATTAATTTCTCAGCCCAAAAATATCTAGGCAAGATAGATTCACATAACATAGTTCGAGCCATATCAATCAAAGGTCCGATTTTTCCTTTTAGCTACACCATTTTGCTGAGGAGTTCTCGGAGCCTGAGAAATTATGACTGAACCCTTCATCATCACAAAAGGAATTAAATTGCAGATTTTCAAATTCCTTACCATGATCACTACGAATAGCATTAATAACATTGCCCTTATCATTTTGAACCTTCTTATATAATTTTATGAATTCAGCTAAGGCATCACTCTTGTGAACCAAATACAGAACCCATGTAAATCGAGAGAAATCATCAACAATCACAAAACCATAGTGCTTACCGCCTAAACTAGCAGTTCTTATCAGACCAAATAAATCAACATGCAAGAGTTGCAAAGGCTGAGAGGTAGAAACAATATTCTTGAGTTTGAATAAAGTTCGAGTTTGCTTGCCTTTGGCACACGCATCACAAACCCCATTCGAATCAAAGTTCATTTTAGGCAAACCAACTACAAGCTCACGCCTAGACAATTTGGAGATGATTCCAAAGCTAGCATGGCCTAGTCTTCTGTGCCAAAGCCATGAGTTGGAGTTGTTTGTTACAAAGCAAATCTCCTTTTCATCCAATTCATCTAGATTAACAGTATAAACATTTCCATTTCAATTTCCTACAAACTTAACTTCATTTGAGGTATTATAAATTAGCATGCAATGAGATGCATCAAAAATAACTTTGAACCCTTTATCACAAAGTTGACTAATACTGAGCAAATTATGCTTTATCCATCTACAAATAACACATGCTTAATGTAAGTAGAGGGTGTTTTACCAATATTTCCAATGTCTATTACCCTTCATTTGCTTTTGTCTCCAAAAGTTACGTTTCCACCATTTCTCTTTTCGAGACTTGAGAATTGTGATTTGTCTCCTGTCATATGCCAGAGCACCCCACTATCTAAATACTATTCTTTTCTCATTGAACCACTGTAGCCCTGCAAGAACAAAGAATTTTACACTTGATTTCTTGGTACCCATTTCTTGGGTCCATTCATGTTAGTCCAACTTTTGTTTGTTTCCTTTGACACCCACATAGTTTTGATCTTGTGGGCATTCTTTCGGAACCAACAACTCTGAATTTTGTGTCCCTTTTTTCCACAAAAATTGCATGTTGCGAAAGGAGTACTAGATAACTTAGCTCCAACAAAAGAAGTTTCAGTTTTAGTTTTTAACTTATGAGGGATGAACCCAATTCCTTCTTTTCTAAAGACCCCTTTTGTGCTACCAAGAATAACATCTAAATTATCACGGCCACGCACAAATGTAGACATGGTACTTTTAATTTATCAATTTCCTTTGAAGGTAGAACAATTATTTTTCAAACTAGGAATTTGCTCTTCTAATGTTTCAATCTTTTTCTTAAGCATATGTTCTCGTTTACTACAATATCAACATTTTCACACTCATGTAAACGAAATACATTCAATTCTTGCGTCATGGAATCAATGTTCTTTTTCAAACATCTATTTTCAAGTTTGCATTCAATAAATCTTTCATATCACTCATTAAAGGCATCTTCAAGTTCTTCAATTGTAAAAGTTTCAGAATTTACCTCCTCATGGTCAGATTTTGCCATGAGGCATAGATTGGCCATATCTTCTTCTGAAGAGATATCTTCATTACTCCATACTGCAAGGGCCTTCTTCTTTGCTGTCTTTTCATTTACCTTTGTGTATGTCTTTTTCTTTTTCAATTTTGGACATTCAGGATGAATATGTCCAGGTTTTCGACATTCAAAGCATGTGACTTCCTCACTCTTGGAGGTTTCCCCTTTAGCTTGACCTTTCTTCTGAAATCTTCTATTTCTGGGGTTGAAATTTGATCGACGCCTATTTAGAAACTTCTTGAATTGCCTTGTCATTAAGGCAACTTCTTCATCATCGATCTCTTCATCGCTATTGTCACTGTCACACTCAATCATCACATTAGTAGTGTAACGACCCAACCTCCCGGACCCCCGCTAGGGACCCTGAAGTTCGCGTCGCCACCCACGGATCCGAAGATCTGGAAGGGTTAGAAGAAATAGTTTAGTGAGATATGTACTGAATTTAAATAACTATAACAATATATAACAACTGTACAACGTGTCCCAAGCAAAAGCACAGGTACAAGAAGAAAGGTGCAGTCCTTAAGGGGCATACCCCGAGAACTTGCAAAGCACAACTCTCAGCTCACTCGGGTACAAGAGCTCACAACACTCGCTCCCACTGCTGCTGACAACACACGACGCCACAACCGCTTCCAGAAAACCCGTCCGACACCAAGCTCCCGCGACGACGAGCCCCTAGCTGAAGGAAGTAGGGGGGGGGGGTGAGCCTCGCGAACAAGGCCCAGTAGGGATTACCAGTTCCTCACCGGCCAGAGTAGCAGAAACTCTGAAAATAGGAAACTACCCTAGAAAGCTATAAAGCAAGGAACACCTACAGCAGGGTACTACAAAGCAGCAGAGTAGAATAGTACAATGCTACGACCACCAACCAAGGTCGTGACACACACACGACTCCCGCAAAAACCAACGGAGTCGGGCACAAAGCGGAAGCAACCCTCGGCACACCCGCCGAGACCATGCAACAACCAGGCGAGAACAACGTCTCACCATAAGCACGGCCACCTCAGACCTCCACAAGGTCGAGGGCCTACAAGCAGAACCATCCTGGACCCCAGACACACCATGAGGTCAGGAAGCCATACACACTGGTGCCACCACGGACTGGCACCCAAGAACAGAACTACAGAACCGAGAGAACACTGAGCGGAAACCACCAGAAGCACGGGTCTACACAAGGCCAGACCAACGACGCCCATGGAAAACTAGGCACGACCAGGCTATAACCGCTGTGCAAGCTAGGGCAACAGATAACACTTGAAAACATCGTCACAACAATAGCAACCAAGCCACCGCCACTAGCAGCCAAGAGGGGGACACGCCGTCCACGCCCTATGCTCGCCAGCCTAGCTCCTGCCTCCCCTCCGTGGAAGAGCGAGACAGAGCTGCCACAGAAACACACAAATGCACGCAACACCGCAGCCTGGCCAAGCTGCGGCCCCATGCCTAGCACCACTACGTGTCTTCAGAACCAACGCAGAGAGAGGCAGTGAGACAAAGGACTGACTGGTCTGCGCCGGGAAGAACTCCAGCCGGCCTCGGCGTCCCAGACCAACCAAGAGAGCTCTACAAATGACTAAGCACTGCTGTCCAAACCTCGTTTTCCCCTCAGCTCCAGAGTCCACCCAGTCGGCTGCCAACTCGAGCACGCTCGTAGCCCCAAACGCTCCCTCAAAGGCTCCCAAGGATGGGGGTCCCAGGCAATGGAAACAACCTCTGAATGGGACAAGCCCTCAAGTGCCAAGCACCAGGCGAACAGGCGGGGCAGCACAACAAAACCACGCCGAACTGTTGGCTTGTAACCCACGACAATCCCAGCAAGCAAGAGGCACGCACATACCCTCAAGAGGGCCGTCGGCCAACCAAGGCATGCATGAATGGCTAGAACCTCGGAACACCAGCAGACAATACGAAAAACCTGTCGCTCTGCTAATAATTGATTGACCGCCAGTCAGTCGATTATTAGACAGATGTGACCCTCCTGGCACCCGCCAGGACACGGCCACGAAGGTGTCACCTTCGGTCACTGAACGTAGCCAGGTAACCTGCCTCATTCCCAACTAGAAGGTTCTAAGGGCAAGCCTGCCCTGGGGCGCCGCCGACATACAAACCGAGCCACAGAAACACCTGAGGCAATGCAAGTAATGTCGCCTCCCCCCCTAGGCCGCCGTCGCGATACCATCGCGACGGGGAAGGGCACCGCGATACCAGCCATATCGCGACCGGCAAAGCGTTGCGACAGCAAAGCCTGTCGCGACCAGAAAACACGTCGCGACAGGGACCCTTATCGCGACGGCCAAGCGCGTCGCGATAAGGTCGCCCCGACCGCCGACATCAGTTGAGAGGCAGACCACGGGATGCTCCATCCCGGGGCCCGCCCACAAGCTACAAACATCACCACACGGGGGAGGGGAGCATGGGAAAGCAGTAAACACTAACTACAAACCCCGAGGAGCTCCCAATCCACCCGGATTGAGAAGAGTTCAAGTAATCCCTACCTTTCACAAAGATTGAACCCCAATAGGGCCCTTCACGTCAGTTGGCCACCTCCTCCTCGCTCCACGCAAGGTCCACGACGCCACAACACCACGCACGGCCCTCCTCCTTGCCTGAAACACAAAAATGGGAGAGGGGGAGGCGGAGCACCGCCGGAGGGAGAGAAGAGAGGGGAAAGAGGGAGAGAGGGGGAAGGGGTTGCCGGCCAAGGCCTTAAGCCTTCGGCACCCAAGACATGACGGGGCGACGCATCGCATTAAGGACCTTAAGGCGACGGGTCAACGCACCGCGACAAGAATGCGTCCCCAAAGGATGCCACGACAACGCGGCAGGTCGTACTGACACACCTGCTACCCTGACAGGCGTCAGATGACCGAAACGACAAAAAGCTGTCACGACCCGTTGACCGGGCGCGACACGAAGACGCGACGGAGAAGCCGGGCATGACAAGAATGCGACACACACGCTCGTCACGATAAGGATGACTGTCACATCGCACACCCACGATGTGACACTAACGCGTCATCTAGCCTAGACGCATTAGTGACCAGTCATCCCAGACACCAGACGGAAAGCTGGGACGCCGGGTCTTACAAGTAGCCTTTAGGGCAAAACTCTTTTTCTTCTTAGAGTCATCTATGTCCCTCGATATATTGATCTCATAGGTCATTAGAGATCCTGTGAGTGCATCCAAAGAGATTCTTGAGAGGTCTTTTGCCTCTTCAATAGTCGTCACTTTGGATTCCAAGACATAGGCAAAGATCATAAATTTTTTCTGTTAAGTTCAGGGGTAGAGTATTCCTTACCAAGGGCCTTGAGCCCATTTGTGATGTCTGTGAACCTTTTGAACATCTCACTTATGGTTTCATTTTCTTCCATCTTGAACAACTAATATTTGCCAACTAGAAGGTTGATCTTCGTTTCTTTAACTTGAGAGGTTCCTTCATGGGTTACTAGAAGTTTGTCCCAAATCTCTTTTGCACTGCTGTACCTAGAAACACGATTAAATTCATTAGTATCTAGAGCACAAAATAGAGCATTAGTAGCCTTGGAATTCATAGATAATTTTTTATAGATTTTAGGAGTCCACTCCTTTTCAAGTTCCATTGGAGCATAAGGACCTTTCTTTACAATATTCCATAGCTCATAATCTATAGCTTTTAGAAAAATGGTCATCCTAGCCTTCCAATAGCTATAGTTATTGCCATTGAACAGAGGCGGCCTATTTGTAGAGTTGCCTTCAGTGAAAGCATTCTACTCTCCAAAAGTAGCCATAGTCAATCCACACTAGAGGCTGTAAAACCTTTTAAACTGGTGACCAAGCTCTGATACCAAATGAAAGGATCAAGACTATGACTAGCCCTAGAGGGGGGTGAATAGGGCTATAAGAAACTTGTCAAGAATGGCCAATAGAAACTAATGTAGAAATAAGGTCACGGTGCAAAACAAAGAGAAGTAAGAGGGAAGAAGGAAGCAAGCACACAAAGAGACACCGATTTTATCCTGGTTAGGTAAGACCCCCTTTGATCTACCTACATCCAGTCCCCACCAACACGGTGAGATTTACCCTCACAAGAGTGAAACTACACCCGCTGACTTATGCGGTGCTCAGCTCACCAATAGACCGCTGGTTAATACGGGGCCCAACTCACCAACAGACTGCTGGTTAAAATATGGTGCCTAGCTCACCAACAAACCGCTGGTTAATACGGTGCCTAGCTCACCAACAAACCACTGGTTGATGCGGTGCCCAGTTCACCAAAACATAAAAGGTTGGGTATATGAACCCAAACCAACCTTCAACCAAGAAGGCCAAAGCACAAAGCAAGAATCACAATATAAAGAATGATAGATCAAAGAATAGCAGATGAAAAGCTTATGAGGATGATCTCCAAATGTTGATGAAGCTCTTGAGTAGAAGAGATCTCCTCATAAAACTCCCTTCTTCAATGATCTAGCAGGTTGGAAGCTCAAGAAGGAGAAAAAGTTTGAAAAGAAAGAGCTATAGATGAATCCTTGAGGGTTGCTCTCTTTTTCACGAAAATCCTTGCCTAGGGTTTCCCCCAAGAGACCTTTTTATAGCCTTTCCAAGGAAGTATCTATTTGGGAGTGTGTGGAAAGTAGTCTTGGTCAAAAAGTTGTTCAAAGTTGCTTTTTGAACAGATATGTAGGTCAGGATCGAGTTCTCTTTTTGCTGGGGTCGACTCCTTCATGAGTTGAGGTCGACTTCGCATAGTAAAATTGTAGAAATTGAATGGAGGTCGACTCCTTTAGAGAACCGAGGTCGACTCTGAACAACCGAGCAGAACTGGGGTCGACTCCTTCATAAGTCGGGGTCGACTCTGAATACCTGAGCTGAGCTGGGGTCGACTCCTTTAATGACTTGAGGTCGACTCCTTCAGTCAGGAACCACAAAATCTCTTTTGAAGGTCCACCTGCTTTTGGAAAATGTCCTACTTGCTGCACACAGCTCAAGAATGTGTTAGCCAACATAATGAGTGTTTTGTAATCATCAAAACTCTAAGGTTTCTAGGGTTTCTAGAGAGAGAGGCTCTGCGGGTTCTTGTTGGGTTTGGTGGCGCCGCTGGCCCTTGGGGCCTCGCCAGCCATGGCTGTCGTAGGAGGGGCTCTGCCCATTGCTCCTGTCAGTGGTCTTTCATTCGCAAGGTTGGTTGCTGCTTCATTAGAACTACCTCCTGTCAACACTGAAGTGCATGTCCCAGCTTTCACTAACAAGGGAGAACCAACGATCTTCTTTTCTAAGGATGAGATGGATGCTTCCCTCATACCCTTTCAGTACTTGGTGGTTGCTAAATGGCGTACGGGAGGCCAGCTATTCCGGAGATTCGATCCCATCTCTCTTCCAGGTGTGGTCTAAAAGACTCGTTCCTCATCAGTGCCTTGGACAACTAGCACCTTCTCTTGCGGTTTAAATGTCAAGATGATTATCTTAAAGTCCTCCTGCATGAATCACTCTATGTTCAAGGCAAGCTATTCAGATTTTTCAAATGGACTCCATTATTTAAACTTTCAGAGGAACCGTCTATTGTCCTTGTGTGGGTAGACTTTCCAGCTCTATCGGCAAACCTATATCAGAAGATCCTACTTTTCTCTATTGCTGCTAACGTTGGACCGGTTTTACAAATAGCACATGCAACAGAACTTCTTTTAAACACCAAGGCGGCTAGGGTTTGTGTTGAGGTCGACCTCTTAAAACCTAGACCGGATAGAGTTTGGATTGGGTGGGAGAGTTGGGCGGGTATTGGCAAGAAGTTTCCTACCTAAACCTGTCGGAGTATTGTTGTTCTTGTCGTCGTCTTGGACATCTCATGGAAAACCATCATTCTGCGGGGATGGGGTACAAATTCATAAGCAGTATGTATCGGCCCCTAAGGTTGTCGTTAAATCGAACAAAGTTTGGATTCCTATCTCGGAAGGAGTGGGAGCGGGGTCCTCTCAACCTACTGGTCTGGCTGATGATGGTGGTACTAGTAAAGTTAGTGGTTCGGAAGACTTGACAGTTATTCCCATGGTTCTTGAGAAACATGTAGATAATACAACAACGGAAGAAGATATACAGAATAACTTGATATTTCTTCCTGGGAGGTCGAGACTTTACCCTGATGAAAATCATGCTTTGGCCACCAAATTGAACCTGGAGGACCTGTCAATCCAGGTTTCGCAACATGAGAAAGTTGGTATGGACACCTTTGAGTTCCTTCAGAAGAATCGAAGAATATCGTCTACTCTGATCATATAGGACAAGAATAAAATCTTGACGCTTGAAGATCGTAGCAATCAGAAAGAGTTTCATGGGTCTTCCAAGGGTATAGAAGCTTGTCATACTACTGAAAATTTATCTACCCAGGTAAATATCTCGGTTGCATGCCTAGATGATGTACGACCATGCAGAGACGGAACTCTTTCGCTGAGAGACCATGGTTCTGACAAGGAGTTAGACACTGCTGCTTTGGCAAAGATGGATAATTATCTTATGCCTTTTAACTCCATAGTGGCAGAGGAAGTGCCTAAAGAACGAATAGAACGGGTGGTAACGAGAGCACGTGCTCGCTCGGAAGATAGGGGTAAGGATCTCTTGTATCAATGATTTCTGCTGTATTTTGGAATATTCGTGGTATAGAGAATTCTAATTCCTGCAGGAGCCTTAAGAAACTTGTTGGTCAACTGCAACCATCTTTTGTGGCTATTATGGAACCTAAGCAACCCTTGGAGAAAGCTGCCAGTTTGTCTAGATTGATCAAATTGAATAATTATGCTGGTAATCTAGACCAAAACTAAGATCTGGGTTTTCTGGGATACTACTCTTACTTTAAACGTGGTGGAGAAATCTGATCAATATATCACTCTAGGTCTTCTTAGGAATTCATCCTATTCTTGTTATATTACTTGTGTTTATGCTTCCTGTGATTGTGGTCTACGGAAAAATCTATATTTAGACTTGATAAACTTCGCCTCCTTGGTGAACATACCCTGGCTTCTTGGAGGTGACTTCAACTGTATTGCTCAGCCTTCTAAAAAAATGGGTGGATCCTTTGGCAATATTACTGGGATGATTGATTTAATGCTTTCATTGCCGCTACTAGTCTCTTTGATGCTGGTTATATGGGTACTACTTTCACTTGAACAACAACAGATATTGGAATGCTAACATCCGTGCTCATCTTGATCATATCAATGGAAAGTGGTAGGATTCCCTACCTGATCTTATGGTCAAACATCCTAGGAGAGGCCCTTCTGATCATTGCCCGCTTGCCTTATCTTATGCTTACTCAGTTCGTGGGCCTAGTACATTCATTTTTTAGAATATGTGGACTTCTCATGATACCTTCTTGATGGTTGTTTCGAATGCTTGAAGGCTAATAATATTAACCATATTAATCCCTGATTAGATTACAGGTGAAGTTGAAAGATGTTAAGAAGGTGCTTAAGGTGTGGAATAGAGAGGTCTTTGGCCATGTAGGCCAGATGGTAAAGTTGGCTTCGGAGGATGTGGAGCGCCGGCAGAATGACTTTGATGTTTTTCCATCTGAAGGCAATAGAGCTGCTCTATCTTCTGCTAATGCAAAGCTTAACCTCGCTTTGAACATGGAGGAAACGTTTTGGAAACAAAAATCTAGAGTAGATTGGCTGATGAATGGGGATAGAAATACAACTTTTTACCATGCTACTGTCCAATGTCGTAGGAAGAAGGAGTTAATTCATAAATTGAAAATTGGTGATAACGATGGGTGGTGTTCTGATCATGAGGTGTTAAGAAAGGAAGCTGTCATCTTTTTTCAAAATCGGCTCACATCTGATAATCATGTTGTTGATCCTGACCTTCTTTGCAATATCCCAGCCTTGATTACTAATGAATAGAATGCCATGCTCTGTATTGCGCCCACTGAAGAAGAAGTTAAGAATATTGTTTTCTCTATGGATAGCTCCAGTGCTCCTGACCCGGAGGGGTTCTCGAGCCTATTCTTTACTCACTGCTGGAGTATTATTGGCCAAGATGTGGTGTCAGCTGTGAAGGGATTTTTCGCTGGCTTTGGTCTTCTAGAGGTATATCCTCATCTCTGATCACTCTCATTCCTAAGGTGGCTGAGCCGAGATCTTTTAGTGATTTTAAACCAATAAGCCTTTGCAACTTCATCTACAAAATAATTTCTCGTGTGTTTTGTGGACGCTTAACTCCCATCTTGCCTAACATTATTTCAGAAGAACAAAGTGCTTTTGTGAAGGGCAGATTTATTCTTGATAATGTCTCTCTTTCCCGCCAGTTGCTTAGAGATATTGATCAGAAAGTTAGAGGGCACAATGTCATGTTCAAATTGGACATGGCTAAGGCTTATGACAGAATGGAATGAGATTTTATTTTGCAGGTTATGAAGAAATTTGGTTTCTCTAGCAGGTTCACATCCTATGTTGGTATGATGTTATCTAACTACTGGTCCTCTATTAATTTCAATGGAACAGTTGCTGGTATTTTAAATCTTCTAGGGGAATTCGGCAAGGAGATCTTTTGGCACCCATTCTTTTCATCATTGCATCGAAAGTGCTCAGCAGAGGTTTGAGGAGGTTGTTTATTAATGGCCAAATCAAGTACTATAGTAGTCCCCGTGGGTGTCTACAAGTTTCTCACCTTCTGTATGCAGATGACACCTTGGTCTTCATGAATGCTGGTGTTAGGAATGTTAAACAAATGCTCCATTTTCTGCATGCGTATGAAAAAAGTTCTGGCCAACAAGTTAATACTGGAAAAAGTTGCTTTCAAATTTCCGCTAAGGCTCCTAGTGTGCTGGCGTCTCGCATTCTCAACATTACTGGGTATAGGCATCACCAAGGCAGTATGAGATATTTGGGTGTTTCTATGAAACATGGTAGACTGAAGGTTCAAGACTACAAATTTTTGGTAGATAATGTTACTAATAAGCTCACAGTTGGAGAGCAAAAACATTGTCTCAAGCTGGGCGTGCAGTTCTTATTAGATCAATCCTCTTTAGTCTCCCTATCTATTTGGCCAGCTCCATCTCCATTCCTAAAGGTATTTGTCATCAGATTAACCATCTTTGTGCCAATTTTTTCTGGCAGGGTGCGGATGGTAATCACAGAAGGCATTGGGTGGACGGTCTCATGCTCATGCAAAACCTTATGTGAAGGTGGTCTTAACTTTCACAACTTGGATACTTTACAGGTCGCTCTGGCAGTTAAGCAGCTTTGGAATATCATTCATGGTGATTCTTTGTGATCCTCTTATGCTAAACAACAGTTTCTGAACCAAACCAACACCATCTCAGAGGTATTTCTAACCCATTCCCTATAGGTGTTTCGAAGAAAATTTTTGGTCAAGCCAAGGAAGTTGTTCTTGCGAATACCAGGTGGTTAGGGGGTGATGGGTCCAGTGTTGATTTTTTTAAGGATGTTTGGATCGGGGATAAAACTATCATGCAGGAGTTCAGAAACATGGTTCCTAATGACCAACGATGGCCTAATATTTCATTAAAGGATATGACCTTGGATGATAATCACAGTGTTTGGAGTTGCTTGGGTGTTACCCGCCAACATGTTCAGGCTATTTTAATAGAAACTTCTGATGAGTTTATTTAGGCTGGGAATGCTAAAGGAATTTTTACTGTTAAATCTGCTTATTCTCTGGCTTCCAATTTGGGTGTCAGTAGAGGTACTTGGATGAAATTATGGCATCATGCTATCCCTCCTCGTCCTGCCATGTTTGTTTGGAAATTACGTCATAGGGCGGTTCAGGTTAACTCTAGAGTTGCTAATTGTGGTATCCCCCTGGTGTCCAAGTGTGTGTGCTGCAGGATTCCTGAGCAAGAAACGCTAGATCACCTTTTCATTTCCAGTGATGTTGCCACTGAGCTTTGGAGGTGGATTGCACTACTTCTTAATAATAAAGTCAACTGGAGTGAACATGTTACCACTAGATGCTGGAGCGTTATATCCAACAGCATTCTGAATTCTGCTTTACAGTTTACTGGTTTGATTACAACTATTCTTATGTTATGGGAAATATGGAAGCTCAGGTGCACTGTACGCATGGAAGGGAAATTACAGTCTGTGGATTACATTAAGCGTATTGTTATGTTTAATGTCAGCAAGGTTTTGGAAACAATCAAGTTTAACAGGTCCATCTCTATGGGACAAGCCGATATTTTAAACACCTTTAATGTCAGACCAGAAGTCAATATCAGAACTCCGATTATTGTTAAATGGCTTCCTCTGATGGTCAACTATAGTCTTAATGTGGATGGAGCTTCTAAAGGTAACCCAGGAAAATGTGGTGGTGGGGGTTGCATCAGGGACCAAAATGGTGATTTTGTTTGTGGCTTTGCTTTTTTCTATGGCACTAGGAGCAGCATTATGGCAGAGACTAGGGCAATTCATGATGGGCTTAGGTTGGCTATGGAACGACATTATTCAGATTCGGCACTACTTGTGAGGGCGATCTCTTGCGGTCAGATACCTCACTGGGCAGTCTTCCCTTGGTGGTGGGGAATATGTAACATGATGCAGATACTAAATCCTCAGATTTTGCATACTTACCATGAGGGTAACCAGGTAGCTGATTCCCTTGGTTCTCAGGCTTGTGCTCAAGAAAAGAATACGGTTTATCTAAACATTGGTGAACTCCCTATCGCTTCAAGGGGAGCTGTGATTGTTGATAAAGCGAGGTTTCCTAGCTTTAGCCAGAGATAGTTGATAGGTATTGCTTCTCTTGTCTTTTTCCAGCTGTTTGGAGGTGTCCAAGTGTAATTTTTTGGTGGTGGTTTTTTCATGGCGTCGGGTGTAGTCCCTCCATATTTTATTCCTGAAATAAAAATCTTCCTTTGGTGGATCGCCTAGTGGAGTGGGAACATCTCATCCCTCTGGGATGTGGTGCACTCTCCTGGTCGCTGACCCATTGAAATTTTTTGGGAAAAAAAAAAAAACTCTAAGGGATCCAACAATGGTCCTACATTATAAGAAGAGGATAGGGGAGAATGTATGGCCCCCACCATTTGTTTGAAGCATTGGTTGGTTGAAGGTGGTGGTCACAGATGTCACTTGAACCGATCGAGCCATCGCTTGGGAGGACATCGATTGTTATACTATCGCTTAATGAACCATCGCTAGGAAGGTGATCTTCATGATGTCGCTTGGGCTTGCATAACAATAATGGTTTGAATGTTGTTCATTAGACTGTCACTTGAGTCCATGTAGCAATAATAACTCGTTGATCGTAATTGATTCCATGTTCTGACAACAATCAATTATCTCAGGTCGATAATCAATATTTTGGGGGGGGGGGGAGGGCAATAATCGATTATGATGCTCTTGTGCAATATTTAACTATTGCTATAATCGATTATTGGGGTAGCCGATAATCGAGTATGGTACTTAATTAGTTGTTGGAGACACATTGTGATGATAATCGGTTACCATGAGGAGGGAGACAGATAATCGATTATGACACCCTTGCGTACAGTCAGAATATGGTAGAGGCTTTTATGCTCACGTCAGAGCGAGAGCTGTGCCCAACAGTAACGTATGCTATTAGGAAGTCTGTCAAGAAAGTTAAGCACAACCTCACCTCACGTACAACTGACAACAAAGAATAATTAATGCAGCCATGAATCGTAGTCTTTTCATAATGTTAATTGCCACCTCATTTGAAACTTACCCAATTGACAAGATGGCACACTACGGCACTGCACCCCCCTAAAGAAGCCCCCGTTGGGTATGGTCCTCTATTCCTAATCTTCTGTCAAGGCAAATTGCCATCTACTTGATTCCATTTTCAGTGTGCTTGTCAAACAGAAAACTCAAAAATTGGAAGGTCTACTTGAGTCGCTATCAAGTACCTCCATTGAAATGCCCAGATGAACGTTTCTAAAACTATATATATATTTTTTACAATGCAAACTACGTTACAAAAGAGATAAACATGTACAATCACTTGGATGCATATATCTCCAAAGTCCCTGCCATCTGATCTGGATCGAACGACTTGTTTTTCTCAATAAAAATATGAGCGACTTTCGTTATATTTTAATCGGATTTTGGCACGGTGTTCTTGTGCCTTGTCGCTGGTCCCCTGCTGTTTTTTTTTTTTGACAATAAAGACTGATGTCCCATTTATTAAAACAAGGAGCCGGAGTACAAGAGATGTGCAGTGCAGGGGAGACGTAAACCGACCACAAAACCCACTCAGCAAGGTAACATGACCCAATGCTCAAGAGGGGCAGTGAACATGATACAATGTACAGAACCTGGGAAGAGGCCACACATAGATCTATGGTCCAAACATATCGAATAGACACTCAAGAGGCCCCATGGTGGACGAAGAAGCAACCATCACCAAATGTCACACAAGGTCACTGGAGAAGGCTGTCGCACAACGACGACAATCGAGTACTGGCAGGGGTAAGCAAAATCGTGGCCAAACATATTATTGAGAAGAGAAAGATTTATTGTATTTGTATATTACACTTTAAATATAATATGACTAAGTAATAATTCATGTGACATTCTTCACATGAAGAGTGATAAAATGACAATTTAATTGTTAGATGTCAATTGAAATTGTTGTCTAGCCATATTACACTTAAAATATAATATACAAATGCAATAAATCTTTCTCCATCGAGAAAAAACTCAACAGGGGCAGGTGACGCGGGTGTTGCCGAAAAACGCTAAGAGTGCCAACCATCGCACAAATTTGCCAGAGGAGGACGCCAAACTGAGTCAAAACGCAATCCGACGAGGGTAAGCACACCCACGGCTAGCAGAGGTGCCGGGGATGAGTTCAAAAGAAGACTGGCGGAGGAAGCCTATACGACCGAGAAGAAAGCACAACTTCTTCTTGAGCATAGACGATTTCAACTATTGCACACAAAAACGGGGAAGGTAGAATTGGTCGCTGCAACAATGGAGATGCACAAATCTATTCCAACCCTAGTAGAATGGCCACCCAAAATAACACTGATACACTCAACAAATATCAACCCTAACAGCACCAAAACAACTCACAAACCGAGGACATCTTAGGGAAACAACATAAGATTAAAATCGTAAGCGGAACTCTCAAAAAAATCGGGGTGCATAGCACCGACAGAGCCGGTGAGATGAACTCTGATCGATTTGGGGAACAAAAACTCCTACAAAGCAGGAGAACTAATTGGGGTAACCCAGACAAAACCTACCCTGGAGGGGTACCGAAGAGAGACGGGACAGCTAGGATGGAGAGTAGTTAGCAGGCACAAGAGGGAGAATGAGTTTACTGGAATAGAAGCAAGAGTCAGAGAGGTGAGAACGAAGGCGGACGATGGCAGCATGAGGGTTTCACCTACGGATGGAAGAAGACAACATAGATGGGGGGGGGGGGGGGGAGGGGACTCCGCTGAGAGCAAAAAGCCCTCTCCCCTCCGAATGGGATCGAAGACGAATGACGGCGGCGCGACGGTTTTACGGATGTGAAGGTCCTCCTTTCACATTAGCACAAACCCCACGAGCTCCCCCTCGTCCGTCTTCACGCACCGACCGCTGGTCCCCTGCTCTTGCTTCATCAACAAGCTCCCTTCTATCATTTTTCTCTCCTGGTGATGCAACAGTAATAGACAGTGGCGATGTCATTAATATGGCCTAACCATCGCAAAGATGGACACAAGAAGTCCTCGAGGCAGTTGCTATTGAGTCATGTCAGATAAACATGAGTTGATAAGGAGTGAAGAGCCAACATGGGCCTATCCTTCGCTCTCTTGAGGAAGCCACAAGTGTATAGGATGTGTACAAGTTTCAACGTCGCCACTTGTGAGGATCTGATCATAGCGGCGTCTCGTTTGTGAATTAAACTAACCTCACTAGAGTGTTCTTACCTTTTTGCCTCAGAAGGTTGTTTTGTTTGATGTCTTCGTCTGTGAATTTGGGTCATTCTTCCATATCCTTGTCTTATGCTTCATGCTTCTCAAGCTTATGTCTTACAGGAAATTTGTTTAACAGTGCCCTGCTTTCCGGGCTTCCTGTTCGATACAGCCAACATGAACAAGGGTGGTTCTCCAAGGAGATCGAAGCTCCACACTTAAATCTACGGAGGGGAATTTTTTTTTTCGATCCAATTGTTAGCACAGGGACCAAGTTAGACAGTACTTTATCCTTCTAGTTGGATTTGAAGAAATCAGCTCGGAATAAAGCTTTAAGAACATATATCTTAGATTAATTTGATTGATACAAAGATTCCCGGAGTGGGTTTATATGAGGAAGAAAAATACTGTAGGGTCACTTTTTATAGCTCGATTTGTTATAATTTTCATATCTGAAAAAGTGAGGAACTGATCTTAAAATTTGGGCTTGACCTAATTAAGATCCCATCACTAAGATTGAGCAATTAGATAAGAGGAAACTATGCTCGAATCTAATTGTGATATTTTGGGCCAGCTCATGCCATATTCTTTTCACAGACTACAATCATGGATGTACATTAGTGTCATGCAGTTGCAGCCAATGAATGGCCAAAATATGCTCACATCTGTCAGGATACTCTCTCACTCAAATGAACAGTTCTCTAAGGTACTAGTAGGGAGCTGGAAGACCCACCAGAGAAAGGGAGAGCAAGACATCTCTCTCTCTCTCTCCAACACACACAAGAAAAGAAAATATCTAGGTTGTCTTCTGATATATGTTTTTCAATCAATCTAGTAAAATTTTGAAAAATAGCGCCAAAGAAGCAGCTGCATTTAACCTTTAAACACATAAACAGGTTCACTTTATCTTGTATCTAATTACTTGAGAAGATTTTGATTTTTCTCGAGACAAGCACCTCACGGCAGGGTCGATCAAAGATGGACACCCCCTACCCCCAAAAGTAGAGATGGGCATATGTAGTGGTTAGGATTTTTACATAAAATGCACTGGTTACAACAGTTAGTGCATGACCCATGAGAAGAATCATTTGCATTCATAGGTCAGAATATGGCCTTCAAGAATAATTATCTATTTTTGAAGAGTGAAAATAACTGTATTCACTACAAGGAAAATCGGAAATAGCGACCGACCATATCAATCGTTAATCGATCGCAATTCAGTCGTGACAAAACATGGTGATCGATTGATTTGGTCGCAATATTCTGGTCGCTATATTGTGACCGACGATAATCGGTCGTAAAATCAGTCACAAATTGGGATTGATTACCATCGGTCGCAAATGCGGTCGCTAAAATCAGTGATCGATTAGTGACTAACTTTATGTGGTAGTTGTGGTTAGCAAGTGCTAATTCTAGTCGCTAATCGGTCTCTGTACATAGCGACCGAAACATTTGATCACTAATTTTAGATTTTTTTTTTATAAATAAACATAAATGACAAGAAATCACTTGATAAATGACAATAAATCACACAAATCACAATAGATCCATCACACAAATCACAATATCATATCACACAAACCACTAGAAACATCTACATAAAACCATCACACATTCATCACATATATCACAAAATCCATTACACAAATGAAAATAAATTGCAAACCACAATACACACCCATCACAAAATCACAAATTCTCTAGGTATGTGTCGTCCTGGTCGTCGTCTCCTCCAACGCCTCACGATGAATGATCCTATATATCATTTATAAAAAAATAAAATAAAATATTAAATAAATAAACTTTTTTCTTTAAAATTAAAAGCAAGATGTTTTTCACTAAACTTAATTTGACGAACGACAGTTTGAGCATTTTGCTCAAACCAGTAGTCCAATTTGAACTTCGTTGTAGATCTCGCTTTTTCGTTCTTTCGAACTACGAAAGTGCTACAAGAAAAATTAGTGAGAAAAATAGAGGGGAAAACGAAGACAAAGGGTGGAGCACTACTCCTGAATGTGTTCATGATCGCTAGGTACTCATGGGTACCGAAGGAGTAAAGTGCAGCAAGTGCAAATATGGAGATTGATTACAGAATACCTTATGAATGGGGAGATTGCATGGGGAGAGAGTGGGTTCACTTCTTCTTCTACAAAGCAAGGCCGGCCATGGTAGAAGGCTTTTTCATTTGGTTACCCTTGCAAAACACCACACAAAAATAAGAGGATTAGTCAATGAAATGTGTAGCATCAATTCTTAAATAAATGAATTAACATGAACAACATGAAGAACGACGCACCTTTTCTGGCTTTTAAAATCCCTAGAAAATGGGTGTGTGTATGCATGCAAATAGTGTGTGTGTGTGTATTGATTGTAGATGATTATTAAAGAGAAGAGAATAAATAAGAGATGACAATAGTAGCCACGTTGGGGCTAGGACGGGGATGATGGTGATATGACTAAGTAAGAATAAACAAGTAAGGAGGAGAGGGTGCTTCCCCAATTAAGTTGATGGCGCAACTTCCTACTGGAGAGAGTTTAAAGACTTGAAGAGTTGCAGAGGAAGAGGAGGCAATGCTGCTCCTGCTTCTGGTTCAGCGTAGAGTTGAGAGGCGTTGAAGAGACAACAATCTGGCAGGGCTCCGCCTTAGAAATCTCTCTCTCAAACTCACTAGGTGTGGAAGTTCTTTGGGAGCTCCAACCTTGGGGAAGATGAGACATGGGGTGTATATATAGGAGACATGATCAAATTCTGAGGTGGACAATAATTGAAAATCGCGACAGACACAGTGGTCGCACTTAGAGTTGAATCGCGACGACCTTGATAGACACGTTCAAGGAATTTCAATTATGTATGATCAGATTCTGACCATTAATCGCGACGGACATGGTCGACGTGTTTTTGAATTTCTGAATTTTGTTTATGGAAACTTGCCAAAAGTTAAATATGGAAATTAGAATCGCGACGGGGATGCCTGACGTGTTTCAGAAAATGCAATAAGTGTTTTAAAAAATGAAATAAGGAAATTATTAAGAAATATAGAAGTTCAAAATTGCGACGTACAAATCTGACGCGTTTAAGACAATCAATGCAGAACAATCGATTGTTGGTCAACAATCGATCTGAATCGTGATGGCTATGTGCGACGCGTTAATGACCAATCGATATAGAATTGCGACGGTAAGATACAATGCATTTAGGACCAATTGATAGAGACCAATCGATTGATACTGAATCACGACGTCTTGACACGATGCATTTAAGATTAATCGATTATTCTTCATATGAATCGTGACGTCTTGACCCGATGCGTTTAAGATCAATCGATTGATACTAAATAGTGACGGCTTTACCCGATGCATTTAAGATTAATCGATTATCCTCCATCAGTCGATGTATAATCATGACCACTATACCCATCACGATTTACAATTATTGTCCATACCTTCAACCAACGGAAAAATGTAGGGGAAGCACTAAGAAATGTGGGGAGAGATGGGGGAGATCCTGAATAATGGGGAAACTACTATCGTAAGGCAAAAAGAGAGCTATTTGTGGCATTATGGCGTAATTTGAAATTTGCTCGTGATGGTGTCAAATTTTACGTGTCTACAGCTGCCACGTCTTGGCGTCTGCTTTGTAGGGGAGCGAAGCAGAGAGACACGAAGTGGAGTGTCATGGAATGAAAAGAAATGAAGCATAATGTAGTGGAGCGAAGCATAGTGAACTGATAAGTAGATGCCAATGTGAAAAATAGACACGCGTTTAACGTGGTGACACCACCTGATGATAGTATTTCACCAACAACCAGTGAAACCACCTCTAGAGGAGAAGTCCAAGAAAACACCATGTTTGGATTGGAAGAAAAGGGTGTGCGCGAGGGCACGAAGGGAGATGTGTACGCGGTACACGAAGGAAAGGTGCCACATAGGGCACGAAGGAGAGATCAACTTTCAGCATAGGGAAAGTACCTAAGGACACAATCTGTTAGGTTGCACCATTGGGGGGCGTTTACCAGCTTGTGAACATGCCGCTGCCAAAGTGAATCATGGGAGATAAAGACGAATGTAGGGAGAAAAATCCAAACAAGGGAGTTCAAGGAAATCAGCCCAGAGGCGACAAAAAAGGGAGTTGGATACTTAACTCGAAATGGAATATTTCAAATTTACTTGGAGTTGAAGTGAGAATGGCTCTCAAGTTACATTGGGAGAGTAGTTTTCCACTGTGATTTCAAATATGCATGTATGTTGGGCTAAAGGGAAAAATAAGGGTAAAAAGATAGAAAGTAATCAAGGATAATATTGTTAAGATGTTGAGTTGAGTTAGGACACCAGGTTTTCGAGGCGTGGGCCTGTTGTCCTCATGTGCAAAGCATAACGGCCTGTCCGTGTGGCTAAGGATCCTCTGGAATAATCATTATTTTTAATAAAGGGGAACTCAAATCCCAGATTCCTTAGAGCCACAAGGTCATTGATATGCTCTAAGGGTAATAACATATAATAGAATGCAGATAAGTGATGGTGAGAGTGGCAGTTGCATCCTGATTACTTGTGGTAGTGCTAGATGAGGTAACTCAAACTTGTACTCGAAACTTCATTAGCCAAAAGAAACATATATCATGGAATAAATAGCATTCAAGTATGGAGCATGGATAAAACATTCCATAGCATTCATAGCTCATTCAATTGTTTGTTTAAACCATGAGAATAAGTGGACTTGGCCAAATTAGGAGATTGAAGTTCAAGACAGGATGAACCAATGATTGGAAATATTAGATTGATCTGACATGAACGAGATTAGGTGCAATGTGTTTGCCCTGTGCAATACCATCAAAGATTTTTTTATATTTTTGGAGTATTCAAAAATTTATAGAGATTTTTGAAAATATTTTAATTTTTATGGAGATTTTGAAAATATTTGAATTTTCTTATGGTGTTTTGAAAAATATTTGAATTTTTATGTAGTTTGAAAAATATTCATCTTTTTTGTGGGTTTTTTGAAATATTCATCTTTTTATTGGTTTTTGGAAACATTGCCATGTCATGATGACACCAAAGTTATGACAACTAACTGGAAAGGGGTCCTCGTTACCTCCCATTTCATTAAAGAATGCTCAAAGTAAGGCATGCATTTAAAGGGGTGCCCAGGGGCTGACTATTGTTGGTTAACTATGTCACTACCAAAACCATACCTGAAAAGGTGACTTGATCTGGTAGGGAGAAGGGAAGAAAATTTGGAGATAAGCTTGGTATGGGTTTTGAGGAGTTGGGTTTGACTTCCTTGGCACAACCGTCAGAAGAATTAGTCTCATTAAGTATTGGGGGCTTTTTGAATTGATTGATTGATGGATCATTTATTTGTAGAGTCATGAGTACGACCAGGTTCATTTTGAGGACCGCGGGGACTTTGCCACTCTTTGCCATGCCCTGTTATATTGATTGATTTATTTGTATGCATACGACTAGACTCATTTTGAATCCTATGGGGACTTTGCCACTCTTGACATGCATTTGACTATGATGTTCATTGGTCATTTGGTTGATTACCCTTTTAGAGACATCCTCTCATCAAGAAATGCTTCAGGTTAGTTGCCTTGCCCAGACTATGTCTACCACCCATACTTCGGCCGAATAAGGAGAGAAACAGACGTCCGTGCCCTTAGGCATGGCCGTAATAGCGATGGTGTCTTCCAAAGCAATCGACTTAGGGTGCCATAGAGTGTGTGAAGGTGCCCATGCCAAGGCAGACTTTGATGAAAATGGAGGGAACTTTAGACTCCTGACGCGAAGCTCTCATAACAAAGTGATGCGGTAGCATGACAACATTGAATATTCATCTTTTTATGGGTTTTGACACTAATAAGAAATATAATAGCAAAAATAAGAATTCAGAGGGTAGAAGAGGATGAATGCCCTGCGTTGGGGAAAGACTCAGAAGTCTAAGAGAATATACAGAATTGCACAAGAATTAAAAAGATACATGGGGACTAAAACTCCGAAAACAGTGGGAGAAAGAGCGGATGCCCTGATTGTGTGTGGAAATGTGAGAAGGTTGGGAAGAATTGGGAAACTCTGGAAGGACCGGAGGGAGTAAAAGAGGAGGGACGTGAGGCCTGGTAAAAAGAAAAGAATCCAGAAGGTTCGGAGGAGAGAAAGGAAAAAATGGGCCGCGAGGGGCCGAATAGGAGGGTGTGAAAAAGGTGCCGCGTGGGGCACAAGATGGAGATGTGCCGCGTGGGGAACGGGAAGGAGATGTGCCAGGTGAGGCACTACGAGGAGGTGCCATGAGGGGAACAAGAGGGAGATGTGCCACGAGGAGCACGGTAAGGAGGGTGGAAACAATGGGGTGTGCCACGTGGGGCATGGATAGGAGAACGACATGAACATAACGATATGCTATGAGGGGCATGAGACGAAGAATATGGATTACAAATAGGGGCACAATGCCCAGTACAAGAGAGTGGATTATAAAAAAGATGGAAATAAAATACCTCTCGTGGGGAGGGAATATGGAGAACTCACAGGAAGGTGCTGATGAGCACAAAGAGGATGGGGATGGTTTAGATTAGGGGGGCGGAGGTGGTCCCCTCATATTTAGCCTTGCCCGACATTTAAATACCCACTTGGGAGTTGGCTTTTAAGCCCTCATATACTTCCTCACATATTTTTCCCAGCGAGCGGATGGTCTTGCTCTTCTCACTTGTCTTGAACGGCTCTCATTGGATAATGGAAACGTAGACTTCTGTTAGAGTTTCAAGCAGCAATGACAACTCCCTTGGAATATAGCTCAAGGAAAGAGTGGGGAGTTCCACTGGTGGAGTTGGAAGTAACAATGACGGGACTATGCCCAAAGATTGTAAAATATTTTGAAGGGAAAAGGGCACATTGTTGGATCGAAATGGCACTAAGAATGTCCTAGAGGGGGGTTAATAGGACTTCTTTCCTTTTAAAAATTTGCTTATGAAATTGCACAATACTAAATAAATTGTTAGAGCTTAGTGTGGTGTGTGTGATTCAAGTGTAGACAAGGCGGAAACAATCACACAACGAATGCACAGAGATTTATCCTGGTTCGGCCCTTCCAACTAGGAAGTCCTACATTAGTCCTCAAGCCAACCACTTGAGATTTCTACTAACTGCCAAAAAATTGGCCTTCTCTCACCCTTGATAGGTATTACAATCCCACTTGCTCCCCAAGCAAGTCTTCCCTAAACAGGGGTACAACAATTGCCTTTCACAAGGCCTTCCCTACACAGGAGGGGCAATGCAGAAACAGACTTCTGCAGAAATTACACAAGAGAATAAAGAACTTGTGTGTTTGCCTTAGTATTGAGAACAAACACAGACCTCAGAAGGATTAAAAGATCAGATATGAGACTTGAATCCTATCTGAAAATGTAAGGGTGGACTTGAAGAAAATAGGCAATTATAGTTGCCACCCAACACTAGACTTCTTCTAGGAGAGCTTCAAAGAATGGCTTCTTAAGAGGAGCAGCTCTCAGACTTTTACTTGCAGGAAGCTTGAGAAAACTTGAAGGATTCGAATGATGCTTTTAAGAAGAGTAAAGGCTTGTATGCGCTTCTGTTGTGTTGTCTGTGTGTGTCCCTTCTTCAAACTTGAGCTCCTTTTATACACTTCAGAATATAGCCGTTTGAAATATAGCCGTTGGAGCTTGTGGCCATTTGCAATATGTCCGTTTGAAGAGATCTCTAGGATCCTTTGGGTCTTGAAGTGTTTGTTATCCAGAAGTCTTTCAGTTTTGCTTTTTTCCAAGATCTTCAGAAGGAGGTGCAGTTTTCACAGCTAGAAGATAAGCTCTTTCTCTTCGGAATGAACTGTGAAAGGAGCATTCTAAAAATATGCTCCAATAAATGCCTGCACAAAGACAAGACAAAAGAGAAGAGTATCTCCATACCTTTGAGGTAGGAAAGTCAAAGAAGTACAAAGAAAGGTATGGAAACCTTGGATGCAGAAGCTTTCAGATAGAAAGAGTAGACAGACAGTTAGGCTAAAAAGGTAAAGTATGGGTCTGTCAGTGGTAGGTGAGACATGTCAGATGCCATGCACCTGAAAATACATAAATGCACTGTATCTATTGTATCCAGGAAAATCCGGAGCAAAGACATGAAGACCATGAAGCTAAACTAAAAAAATAAAAAATCTCAGAAGTAGTCTGCAGTCTGCACAAGATTTAGATAAATATTTTAAGTATAATGTTTTTTGTCTGTCAGAGAAATACAATAATAAAAATAATAAAAAATAATGACAAGATGATGTACCAATAAGATATTGAAAGTTCATTAAAAAATGTATGAAAAGATTTGGAGATAAACTTGCATTAGGTGTTAAGCCTAAAAAGGATCAGAAGAGAGTTTAAGTACAGAGTTAATCAGTGAAGTCGAATCCAAAAGAACATGTAATTCGACTGAAGGAATAGGAGTGATTCGACTTCAGTAAAGAAATAATAAGGTAATTCGATTTCTAAGAAAACAAGGCAATTGACTCTAACAAGAAAATAGCAATGTAATTCGACTTCTGAGAAGACAAGGCTATTCGACTCCAGCAGTCGAATTACTGAGATTAATTTCTGAAGCATTCGACTGTGGAAGTCGGAGATGACAGTCGAATCAAGAGTTGGGTTTTGTAAGGCATTCGACTGTAATGGTCGGAGATGACAGTCAAATCAAGAGTTGGATTTTGTAAGGCATTCGACTGTACCAGTCAGAGTCATCAGTCGAATTACATATAAAGATGTGGACTTAGAAAATTCTCAAGTTTTTGACTTCAATTCTGAAGGAGTCGGATTTGACAGTCGAAGTTAACAGTCGAATTCAGTAGGACAAAGAGAGAGCTGTGGACTTAGAAAAATTTCTAAGATGGAGGTATAGTCCTAAAATATATCTGTATGATTTTTGAGATATGTTATTAATATATTTGCTTTGTAGAAAGTTTATTTTAAAGAGTTTTGTCATAGCAAAAACAATAGATATATTAATTTAAGAAAATCCTTAAATTCCTTAGGGGTAGTTGCTCAACAATTCTCTCCTTTTTGTTAATGACAAAAATCATCAAATTGATAGTAAAAAGCATAAGTGAAGTGTGAATATGTGGCTGTCTCTCCCCCTTTGTGGCATTAACATAAAGGAAATCATCACAAGATATTGAACACACAATGTTGCATTCAGAAGTTGCAATCATTACACACAAGATGTGAAATATAACAGAATTACATGACAAAGAGGTCAGAAACATAGCAGAATTGTTTATAAACTACATAGTTATCAAAATATAACAAAAGTTGTTCATGACTTAGATAGAGAGCTGGGTAAGTAAAGATATCTGGGAATTTTAGCAAGGAAAGGTTGGATGAGATCCCAGAGCTTCTTCTCATTCTCATCAAAAAAATTGTCAAAAAGAGCTCCATCAATGTTGTAGGAAGGATTGGTGGAGGGCAACTTCCGATGGGATTTGATGTGGCGCCTCCGGAACCAAGACATCCTACCATAATACTTGTCTCTATTGACCCTATACTTAAGGGGAACAAACTTCTTGGAGGCAGCAAGCAAGAGAAATTCATGAGCAGTGATATTCCAATGCAGTCCACTGGAAACAACAACATCTTTGGCTTGATAATAAATGAGGAGTCTCTGAGCCCATTTATGCCCAATGTTCTTCCTCAAGTCCTTAAGACTCTTGTAGTGAAAGTCATGGAGAGAAAGTTTCAGTCTTTCACAATCTGAATGATATGAAGGATATGCTGCTGCCCATTGATTTAGATTGAATTTTTTAGATTCAGCAAAACAAAGTTGAAAGTCCAGAAGATGATAATGGTGCTTGGATAATTACAGAAAGACAAATCGTTGAAAGGATAGTTTCAACTTATACTTGATTTTGAATCTGGTGGCAATGCGAATATATCTATTGAAGACTGCCTCTGCAAAATCTTTTCTGTAGGAAACTGCTCCTACGAGGGGAGGATGTAAGCCAGAAGGTAAAGCTACAGTCATGGAGGGAACAATCTCTCTCTGGCCTCTTAAAAGATTTTCCCATTAGCCCTTAGAGACATCAGGCAGACCCAGCTAGAATCTTTCAAAATTGAAAGTTTTCATTCTATTGAATTTTGCCTATAAGTCCGGAGAAGTAGTCCGAACATGTCATGAAACCTTAGAGATATGTGATGCAGGACTGTCAAAAACTAGTTTTTGGACTGATTTTGTTGATATCTGGCAGCTTCATCAGGATAGAGATCAAGGAACTCCTTGGGAGTTAAGCAATGACTTTTCTGGGAGATAAATTGAAGTTCCTCTATAGAGATTTGGGTAGTCCTGAGAAGAGTAGGTAGCCAATGTTCAAAGGTGAACCCTGGCATGTCATGAATTTCAAGAAAGGCTCGAATAGCCAGATATTCTCTGAACAGATTCATGTGATGTTCAGAGTGATGGATGAAAGCATACCAAAATGGTGGAAGGAGTTTTGAAGGATTGTCTCCCAAGTTGGGTCCACTGGTGGAAGAAAGCTGGATGCTAGGAAGTATTTCAACTAGATGAAGGAGTGTTTCCTTGGAATCTATTTTGGAGGCTGTAGGAAGACAAGAAAAGTAATGAGGGGTTGAGTGGTAAGGTTTAGAGAAGCTACTTTGGGAGGCTTGAATTGATATTTAGTAGGATGGATGGAGAGATTGATATCTTGATAGAATGGATCCATAGGAATAGCTGCAAGTGGAGGAGGATCCGAAGAAGTAGATTGTGAAGGGGTTTCAGTGGTGGAAAGAGTGGTAGCTGTGGGTGCAGAGGGTTTAGGTCTAGCTGGTGTTGATCTTTTTGGCTCAGGAGGAGGCTTAACAGATAGAGCTGGAGTAGGATGAATTGGTCTAGAAGGAGGAGGAGGGAAGACTGGGTCACCATTTTTGACTAGTATGCGCTTCACTTTCCTCTTGAAGGTTTCCAAATTAGAAGTGGACTCCAGGGGTCTCTTAGCCATAGATTCCATCTGGGAAACTTGCCTGGGCTGGGAAGCCTCTGCTGCTACCACTGCCACTGACTGCTTTTCTAACACAGACTGTTGCTGTTGCTCCACTTGAGGTTGAAACACTACCATAGCTAATTGTGCCTCATGCTCTAAATCTTTCTGCTGCTCAGGAGGCTGTTCCTCCACACTCTGCTGTTTATCCTGTGGCTCAGGCTCCTTGTGCTGATCAGGAACTAGTTCAACATGTTCTTGTACTTGGGATTCTGGCTCCTGGTCCTGCTGCTGCTCAGGTTGCTGCTCAACCTGTTGGGATTGGTCTTGTGTTGACTGCTATTCTGAGCTGGTACTTCAGGTTCTGGTGCATGAGATTCTTGGACTTGAATGGTTCTTCTTGCTGCTGATGGAAAGCATGCCCTGAAGGCCGAGAAGTGCCCTGCTGGCACACTAACTGTAGCAGCAAATCTTTCATTTACTTAACCTCATCAGACAGACTATCAAACTTGACATCAATAAACTATTTGCATTTGAAGGACTGACAGGTTTTCTTGTTGCTTGCCCAATAAGTCCAAAATGGTATGAAGGCTGTTACTACTCTCCCCCTGAGACCTTGGCCAGGTCTCAAAATGAGAAGGGGAGAAGTGATGCTCTCTTTCTTCAAAATCTGTTTCTGCAGGAATGTCATCAGATGCAATACCTTTGCCTTAATATCTCTTAATACTTCATTAATAGTTTCCTCAGGTGCCTCAGGTTCAGGAAATGAGGAGGAAACAGGAACTTGATCTACTTGCTCTTGGGTTGAACTGGGACTTCAGATCTAACTTGTTCTTGAGGCTCTATCTCTTGTTGAATCATTTGAGGAACAGAAGGAACAAGAGGTTCATCAGGAAAAACTTCATGATCACATTCAGGCACTGAGTCTTTTAGCCAAAGATTTTGCTTCTTGTTGACCAAGGAATAATGGCTTCTTCTCAAGGTAGTGATCCCAATCTTCTCTTTAATTCCAATAGATATTTCTCCTGACAGATCTACTGAGTATCTCTTAAAGATCAGGGAGAGCAAAGGTCCATAGGGAAAAGATTCTTGAAGATTCTTAGCAGCTATCATTCTATCCAAAATGATTCCAGCCAAATTCACTTTGTGCCTTTGAATAGCCCAAAACAATAAGTTCCCATCTCTAGAGGTGATAGATGAGTGGGTTCCTACTCTAGGGGTCACAATGTTTGTAATCACTGAATGAATCAGTCTCTTTTCAGCTGACAGTTCATTTACAGATAGACCTTTCTTGCTAATAGAGGCCAAACTCCCAACAATGCCCAATTTCTACTTTTCCAAAGGTATAACTTCATTAAGCTTATGCCCGGAGTTTGGACACTCCAACATCTCAACCAGCAGTTCCTCAGAAATAGAGATCTTGGTTCCTTTGACATAACCGAACACTGTATTTCCAGATGAGATTTCCATGGTGACATAAAAAGTTTTAACGACATTCTCAACAGTGGGTTCTGAAATCTGGCACAACTTGGTCCAACCCATGGCATTGAGGGTGTCCTCTACCCACGCTAGACTTCCAGTAAGATGGGAGAAATCTACAACCTTCCCTGGGCAGATGGGAATCTTAGCAAGTCTCACGAGTTGATCAGGGGTCATCTGGGTGGATTCCAGAGCCTTAGATGAGTCCATCTAAAGAAAGAGAATGGAGATGGCTCAGGGGACCAGTAAAGGAGTGATAGAAATGCTGAAGAGAGTTCCAAGATCCTACCTTTCTTCGAGGAGGATGGAGATTTCAGGGTTCTTCGGAAGTCCTTCGCCGGAGAACAGTGAGGGCGCGAAAGGGCAGAAGAAGACAAGGAAGTCGAAGATGGATTTCGAAAGGGTGTCTTCTAAAGGAGATGGGGTTTTCTTTTATAAGGAAAGAGAAGATAACTACCCCTAGATTTCAGGATGAACGGTCGTGATTAAATGATTTGACCGTTAAGACATGAAGGGTTGCATCTTAAGAGAGTGTCAGTTATATAATTTTAAATTACAAGCGCCTTTTCACGATTTCATAATAAGTCGAATTATGTATTCGACTATATCAGTCGAATGCAAGATTTTAACATGATTCGAATGCATAAGTCGAATGTCTGGGACTTAGAATTTTTTAGTATGGTTTTTACAGATAGTTCATACAACACTATCTTAGCATACAATTCAAGTATCATTTTACTTTGTAATTTAATCAGGATTACACATACCTATTTCTCTTCTAATAGATGTGAATCTATCCTCAGGAAGAGGTTTTGTAAAAATATCAGCAAGTTGATTTTCTGTAGAAACAAATTCAAGTGAAATATTGCCATTACTTACATGATCCCTGATGAAGTGATGTCTAACCTCAATATGCTTGGTTCTTGAGTGCTGGATATGATTCTTGGTCAAATTTATTACAATTGTATAGTCACATAGCATTGGAATTTCTTGGAGTTGATGTCCATAATCTTCCAATTGATGCTTGACCCACAAGAGTTGAGTACAGCAACTTCCAGCTGCAATGTATTCAGCTTCTGTGGTGGATAAAGCTACTGAGTTTTGCTTCCTGGAGGGCCAAGATATCAAACACCCTGCAAGAATTTGACAAGTGCCACTGGTGCTTTTCCTATCTATTTTACATCCAACATAGTCAGCATCACTATATCCAATTAACTTGAATTCTGAACATCTGGGATACCATAAGCCTAATTTACTGGTATTTATAAGATATCTAAAATTCTTTTAACAGCCTGAACATGAGATTCTTTTGGATCAGCTTGGAATCTTACACATAAACAAACACTGAACATTATATCTGATCTGCTAGCAGTAAGATAGACCAGTGATCCTATCATTCCTCTATAGATCTTTTGATCTACCTTTTTACCAAGAGGATCACTATCTAACTTAATGCCTGAGCTCATGGGTGTTCCTAATGGCTTACACTTGTCAAAACCATACTTAGTAAGTAAATCTGAAATATATTTGGTTTGACAAATGTGAGTTCCTTCCTTGGTCTGCTTGATTTGCAATCCAAGAAAATATTAAGCTCACCCATCATGCTCATTTCAAACTCACTTTGCATCAGATTTTCAAAGAACTTACAAAGTGATTCATTAGTAGAACCAAAGATAATGTCATCAACATAGATTTGTACAATTAAGATTCCATCTGAAAATTTCTTTATAAATAATGTGCTATCTACTTTACCTCATATAAAATCATGTGATATAAGATAAGCACTTAATCTTTCATACCAAGCTCTTGGAGCTTGTTTCAGACCATACAATGCTTTCTTTAAATGGAAAACATGATTAGGATAAGTAGTATCTTCAAAACCTGGTGGTTGCTCAACATATACTTCTTCTTTAATAAAACCATTCAGAAATGCACTTTTAACATCCATCTGAAATAAATTGATATTAAGAGAACAAGCATATGCTAATAAAATTCTGATTGCCTTTAATCTAGCTACTGGAGCATAGGTTTCATCAAAATCTATGCCTTCCTCTTGGGAATATCCTTGAGCTACAAGTCTGGCTTTGTTCCTAGTGATTACCCTGATTCATCCATCTTGTTTCTGAAAACCCATCTGGTTCCAATAACTGGATGGTCAGTAGGTCTAGGTACAAGAGTCCAAACCTCACTACGTTGGAACTGATTAAGTTCCTCTTGCATAGCAAGGATCCAAGATTCATCACCCAGTGCATCATTGATTGTCTTAGGCTCAATTTGAGAAACTAAAGCAGAAAAATCACAAGGAATTTGCATACCTCTTGTTCTTACTCTATCTTGAGGATTACCTATGATGTTTTCTCTAGGATGGTCCCGGTGGTACCTCAATCCCTAGGTAGTCCTTCTTATGGTTCTTCTTGTTGTTGAAGATCTTCTAATGGGGGATCTTCCATTTCTTCATCTTTACCTTCTTCTTCAAGAGAAGTCTTTTCTAAATCCCTGCGAAGATCATCAGCACATTCTTCTTCTTCTTCTTCTATCCTTTTGATAGAAGGGTTAGTTTCATCAAATAAGACATGCACAGATTGTTCTATAGTTAATATTCTTCTATTGAATACTTTATAACTTCTAGGTTTTGAAATATATCCTAACAGGAAACCTTCATGACTCTTAGCATCTAATTTTCCTAAATTGTCCTTACCATTATTTAAAATAAAGCACTTACAGCCAAAAGGTCGAAGATGACTGATGTTGAGCTTCTTTCCCTTGTAGAGTTCATAGGAGTCTTCTTTAGAATGGGTCTGATCATGCACCTGTTGATGATGTAGCAGACTGTATTGACTGCCTCTGCCCAGAAATATTTTGGTAAATTATACTCATTCAGCATTGTTCTGGTCATATCTAGCAGTGTCTATTCTTTCTCTCTGCTATTCCATTTTGTTGAGGTGTTCTGGGTGCTGAGAAGTTATGCTAAACCCCATTTTCTTCACAGAACTTCATGAATTCTTCATTCTTGAATTCAACCTCCATGATCAGATCTAATGCTTGTAATCTAAAATTTCTGATTTTTCTGAACTATTTTGCTGAACTTCAGAAAAGCTTGAAAGGCTTCAGATTTAGCTTCCAGAGAAGACACCCAAGTATATCTTGAGTAGTCATCAACTAATACATAGCCATAGACTTTTCCTCCAATACTGACTGTCCTCATAGGTCCAAACAAATCCATGTGAATTAATTCCAAAGGCTTGGAAGTTGTAACTATTGTCTTGGACTGAAATGAGGTCTTGGTCTGAAATGAGGTCTTGGTCTGTTTTCCTTTTGCACAAGCTGAACAGATTCTAGATTTCTTGATTCTCATTTTGGGAAGACCTTCAACCAGATCATGCTTCATTAATTTCTTGATTACTGAGGTGCTTGCATGACCAAGTCTTCTGTGCCACAACTCAGACTCTTCACTTTTGGTGATTGCAAGGCACAAGTTTACTTCTCTTAATTCTGCCAAGTACAAAGTGTACAGGTTCTTACCCTTTGAGCTTCAAAAACTATCTTGTTATCTTTCTGGATGATACACTTATCATTCTAAAAATTTATTGTATGCCCTTTATCACATAGCTGATTGATACTTATCAGATTATGCTTCAATCCCTCTGCATACATGACATCTTCAATTAGATTCTTTTCCTTAGTACCAACTGTTCCACATCCTAGCACTTTTCCTTTTCCATTATCACCATATGTGACTGACCACTTTCTTCTCTAAAACTTGTGAATAGCTTCCTATCCCCTATCATATGCCTTGAGCATCCACTATCCAAATACCATTTGGATGCCCTTAGCCGACCCTGCAAACAAAATCAGGTTGTAACTTTTGGTACCCAAATTTTCTTGGTCCTTGATGGTTAGTTTTAGGAATCCATCTCAAGTGTCTAGTAGTGCATGTGCTAACTGTGTGTCCTAATTGATTACAGTGACTACAACATAAATCAAAAGCATTCTTCATATATGCAAAATTGTTAGATTTCTGTTTTTGTTTGTACATATGCTGATTTACCTTCTTAGTATTTTTGATTTCTTTTTCTGCTACAAATTTAGGGGTGGGATACACTTGAGGATGAATAATGTTTTCTTCATTTTGTGGAGGTGTGTATCCTAATCCATATTTCTTCTTTCCTATTCCAGAACCTGTTATGTTGACGAATAAAGAAGTTTTGCAGTTAGAGATCTTTTCTATGGTGGCTTTTAGATAATTGTTTTCCTCTAACAATTTTTCTTCAATTTTGAGTTCCTTAAGATTTGATTCAATTTCCAAAATTTTGCTATTTTTATTTTCAAATCTTCTCATAGTAGTTCATTAGTTCTTTTAGTTTCACTTAAACTTTTGTTTAACCTTTCTGTTTCATTTTTAAGAAGGTGTTAGCCTTTTCTTGGTTCAGTAAATTTAGTTTAACTATTTTCATTTGTTTTACTACTGTTTTATATTTTTCATAAAGTTCATTGAAAGCATCTTCAAGACTATCAGAATCGGATTTAGAACAGGAAGTGAATGAGGTTTCTGAGTTTACCTGTTATAGTCCTGCCATGAGGGCTAGATTTGCCTTCTCTTCCTCTTCAGATTCTGAACTTGATGACTCTAACTTGTTACTTCTTCATTGTCCCATGTTGCTGCCATTGTCTTTTTCTTGAATTTTCTGAACTTCTTTTCCTTGCCTTTCTTCTTGTCGGATTTTTCTGCTTGATCCTTCTTCTTAAGCTTGGGACATTCCGATTTGTAATGTCCTGGCTGATTACACTCATAACAAGTTGGCTCCTTCTTCTTATCCTTCTTGAAAAATATTTTGGAACCAAATTTCTTTTTCTTTGCTAGAATTCTCTACAACTTTCTTGAGAGCATAGCCTCATCATCACTGTCATCTGACTTTTCCTTTAAGTCTTCAGATGAAGAGGAATCTGCAATCTTCAAAGCATTTGAAATTTTCTTTTTCGAAGAATTTTCAGAAAACCTTTCCATATTAATTTCATGGTCCATAAGGGATCCTATTAATTTATCAATAGACAATTGTGTTAAGTCATGAGCTTCCTCTATGGCTGTAACTTTAGGAGTCTAGACATTAGTTAGAGATCTTATTGTTTTTCTAACTGTTTCTCCATTAGTTAGGACCTTTCCTAAAGAACTTAGTCCTACAATTATGTTGGAAAATCTGTTATACATTTGAGTTATGTTCTCATTAGGGAGCATTTTGAACTGTTCATATTGAGATACAAGTATATCTATCCTTGTTTGTTTAACCCTATCTGTACCTTCATAGGTTACTTGAAGCTTATCTCACATTTCATTAGCTGTTTTACAAGCTGAAAGTCTATTAAATTATCTTTTAGATAAAGCACAACAAAGATAATTTTTTGCTTTGTAATTTAAAGACATGTTTCTCTTATCTGCTATGGAAAGACCAGAGGAAGAAGATTCTCCAAGGAGTTGATAGTCACCTTGTTCTATTACCTACCATAAGTCGAAGTCAGTACCTCTGATGAAGCATTCCATTCGCATCTTCCAGTATTGGTAATCTTCACCATCAAAGAATGGTGGCCTTGTAACTGATTGGCCTTCATAGTTGTGAGCTTCGGATGCCATTTCTTCTCAAATCTTTTAGATTCTTCTGAGAAGACCTCGCTCTGATACCACTTGTTGGATCGAAATGGCACTAAGAATGTCCTAGAGGGGGGTGAATAGACTTCTTCCCTTTTAAAAATTTGCTTCTGAAATTGCACAATACTAAATAAATTGTTAGAGCTTAGTGTGGTGTGTGTGATTCAAGTGTAGACAAGGAGAAAACAATCACACAACAAATGCACATGGATTTATCCTGGTTCGGCCCTTCCAACTAGGAAGTCCTACATCCAGTCCTCAAGCCAACCACTTGAGATTTCCACTAACTGCCAACAAATTGGCCTTCTCTCACCCTTGAGAGGTAATACAATCCCACTTGCTCCCCAAGAAAGTCTTCCCTAAACAGGGGTACAACAATTACCTTTCACAAGGCCTTCCCTACACAGGAGGGGCAATGCAGAAACAGACTTCTGCAGAAATTATACAAGAGAATAAATAACTTGTGTGTTTGCCTCAGTATTGAGAACAAACACAGACCTCAGAAGGATTAAAAGATCAGATATGAGACTTGAATCCTATCTGAAAATGCAAGGGTGGACTTGAAGAAAATAGGCAATTACAGTTGCCACCCAACACTAGACTTCTTCTAGGAGAGCTTCAAAGAATGGCTTCTTAAGAGGAGCAGCTCTCAGACTTTTACTTGCAGGAAGCTTGAGAAAACTTGAAGGATTCGAATGATGCTTTTAAGAAGAGTAAAGGCTTGTATGCACTTCTATTGTGTTGTCTGTGTGTGTCCCTTCTTCAAACTTGAGCTCCTTTTATACACTTCAGAATATAGCCGTTTGAAATATAGCCATTGGAGCTTGTGGCCGTTTGCAATATGTCCGTTTGAAGAGATCTCTAGGATCCTTTGGGTCTTGAAGTGTTTGTTATCCAGAAGTCTTTTAGTTTTGCTTCTTTCCAAGATCATTAGAAGGAGGTACAGTTTTCACAGCTAGAAGATAAGCTCTTTCTATTCGGAATGGACTGTGAAAGGAGCATTCTAAAAACGTGCTCCAATAAATGCCTGCACAAAGACAAGACAAAAGAGAAGATTATCTCCATACCTTTGAGTTAGGTAAGTCAGAGAAGTACAAAGAAAGGTATGGAAACCTCGGATGCAAAGCTTTCAGATAGAAGGAGTAGATAGACAGTTAGGCTAAAAAGGTAATGTATGGGTCAGTCAGTGGTAGGTGAGACATGTCAGATGCCATGCGCCTGAAAATACATAAATGCACTGTATCTATTGTATCCAGGAAAATCTGGAGCAAAGACATGAAGACCATGAAGCTAAACAAAAAAAAAAAATCTCAGAAGTAGTCTGCAGCCTGCAAGGATTTAGATAAATATTTTAAGTATAATGTTTCTTGTCCTATCAGAGAAATACAATATAATAATAATAAAATAATGATAAGATGATGTACCAATAAGATATTAAAAGTTCATTAAAAAATGTATGAAAAGATTTGGAGATAAACTTGCATTAGGTGTTAAGCCTAAAAAGGATCAGAAGAGAGTTTAAGTACAGAGTTAATCAGTGAAGTCGAATCCAAAAGAACATGTAATTCTACTGAAGAAATAGGAGTGATTCGACTTCAGTAAAGAAATAATAAGGTAATTCGATTTCTAAGAAAACAAGGCAATTCGACTCTAACAAGAAAATAGCAATGTAATTCGACTTCTGAGAAGACAAGGCAATTCGACTCTAGCAGTCGAATTACTGAGATTAATTTCTGAAGCATTCGACTGTGGAAGTCGGAGATGACAGTCGAATCAAGAGTTGGTTTTGTAAGGCATTTGACTCTAACAGTCGGAGATGACAGTCGAATCAAGAGTTGAATTTGTAAGGCATTCGATTGTACCAGTCGGAGTCATCAGTCGAATTACATATAAAGATGTGGACTTAGAAAATTCTCAAGGTTTTGACTTCGATTCTGAAGGAGTCGGATTTGACAGTCGAAATTAACAGTTGAATTCAGTAGGACAAAGAGAGAGCTGTGGACTTAGAAAAATTTCTGAGATGGAGGTATAGTCCTAAAATATATCTGTATGATTTTTGAGATATGTAATTAATATAATTGCTTTGTAGAAAGTTTATTTTAAAGAGTTTTGTCATAGCAAAAACAATTGATATATTAATTTAGAAAATCCTTAAATTCCTTAGGGGTAGTTGCTCAATAATCTCTCCCTTTTTGTTAATGACAAAAATCTTTAAATTGACAGTAAAAAGCATAAGTGAAGTGTGAATATTTGGCTGTCTCTCCCCCTTTGTGGCATTAACATAATGGAAATCATCACAAGATATTGAACACACAATGTTGCATTCAGAAGTTGCAATCATTACACACAAGATGTGAAATATAACAGAATTACATGACAAAGAGGTCAGAAACATGGCAGAAATTGTTTATAAACTACATAGTTCTCAAAATATAACAAAAGTTGTTCATGACTTAGATAGAGAGCTGGGTAAGTAAAGATATCTGGGAATTTTAGCAAGGAAAGGTTGGATGAGATCCCAGAGCTTCTTCTCATTCTCATCAAAAAAATTGTCAAAGAGAGCTCCATCAATGTTGTAGGAATGATGGTGGAGGGTAACTTCCGATGGGATTTGATGTGGCGCCTCTGGAACCAAGACATCCTACCATAATACTTGTCTTTATTGACCCTATACTTGAGGGGAACAAACTTCTTGGAGGTAGCAAGCAAGGGAAATTCATGAGCAGTGATATTCCAATGCAGTCCACTGGAAACACAACATCTTTGGCTTCATAATAAATGAGGAGTTTCTGAGCCCATTTATGCCCAATGTTCTTCCTCAAGTCCTTAAGACTCTTGTAGTGAAAGTCCTGGAGAGAAAGTTTCAGCCTTTCACAATCTGAATGATATGAAGAATATGCTGCTGCCCATTGATTTAGATTGAATCTTTCAGATTCAGCAAAACATAGTTGAAAGTCCAGAAGATGATAATGGTGCTTGGATAATTGCAGAAAGACAAATCATTGAAAGGACAATCTCAACTTATACTTGATTTTGAATCTGGTGGCAATGCGAATATATCTATTGAAGACTGCCTCTGCAAAATCTTTTATGTAGGAAACTGCTCCTACGAGGGGAGGATGCAAGCCAGAAGGTAAAGCTACAGTCATGGAGGGAACAATCTCTCTCTGGCCTCTTAAAAGATTTTCCCATTGGCCCTTAGAGACATCAGGCAGACCCAGCTAGAATCTTTCAAAATTGAAAGTTTTCATTCTATTGAATTTTGCCTATAAGTCCCGGAGAAGTAGTCCGAACATGTCATGAAACCTTAGAGATATGTGATGCAGGACTGTCAAAAACTAGTTTTTGGACTGATTTTGTTGATATCTGGCAGCTTCATCAGGATAGAGATCAAGGAACTCCTTGGGAGTTAAGCAATGACTTTTTTGGAGATAAATGAAGTTCCTCTATAGAGATTTGGGTAGTCCTGAGAAGTGTAGGTAGCCAATGTTCAAAGGTGAACCCTGGCATGTCATGAATTTCAAGAAAGGCTCGAATAGCCAGATATTCTCTGAACAGATTCATGTGATGTTCAGAGTGATGGATGAAAGCATACCAAAATGGTGGAAGGAGTTTTGAAGGATTGTCTCCCAAGTTGGGTCCACTGGTGGAAGAAAGCTGGATGCTAGGAAGTATTTCAACTAGATGAAGGAGTGTTTCCTGGAATCTATTTTGGAGGCTGTAGGAAGACAAGAAAAGTAATGAGGGGTTGAGTGGTAAGGTTTAGAGAAGCTACTTGGGAGGCTTGAATTGATATTTAGTAGGATGGATGGAGAGATGATATCTTGATAGAATGGATCCATAGGAATAGCTGCAAGTGGAGGAGGATCCGAAGAAGTAGATTGTGAAGGGGTTTCAGTGGTGGAAAGAGTGGTAGCTGTGGGTGCAGAGGGTTTAGGTCTAGCTGGTGTTGATCTTTTTGCTCAGGAGGAGGCTTAACAGATAGAGCTGGAGTAGGATGAATTGGTCTAGAAGGATGAGGAGGGAAGACTGGGTCACCATTTTTGACTAGTATGCGCTTCACTTTCCTCTTGAAGGTTTCCAAATTAGAAGTGGACTCCAGGGGTCTCTTAGCCATAGATTCCATCTGGGAACTTGCCTGGGCTGGGAAGCCTCTGCTGCTACCACTGCCACTGACTGCTTTTCTAACACAGACTGTTGCTGTTGCTCCACTTGAGGTTGAAACACTACCATAGCTAATTGTGCCTCATGCTCTAAATCTTTCTGCTGCTCAGGAGGCTGTTCCTCCACACTCTGCTGTTATCCTGTGGCTCAGGCTCCTTGTGCTGATCAGGAACTAGTTCAACATGTTCTTGTACTTGGGATTCTGGCTCCTGGTCCTGCTACTGCTCAGGTTGCTGCTCAACCTGTTGGATTGGTCTTGTGTTGACTGCTATTCCTGAGCTGGTACTTCAGGTTCTGGTGCATGAGATTCTTGGACTTGAATGGTTCTTCTTGCTGCTGATGGAAAGCATGCCCTGAAGGCCGAGAAGTGCCCTGCTGGCACACTAACTGTAGCAGCAAATCTTTCATTTACTTAACCTCATTAGACAGACTATCAAACTTGACATCAATAAACTCTATTTGCATTTGAAGGACTGACAGGTTTTCTTGTTGCTTGCCCAATAAGTCCAAAATGGTATGAAGGCTGTTACTACTCTCCCCCTGAGACCTTGGCCAGGTCTCAAAATGAGAAGGGGAGAAGTGATGCTCTCTTTCTTCAAAATCTGTTTCTGCAGGAATGTCATCAGATGCAATACCTTTGCCTCTAATATCTCTTAATACTTCATTAATAGTTTCCTCAGGTGCCTCAGGTTCAGGAAATGAGGAGGAAACAGGAACTTGATCTACTTGCTCTTGGGTTTGAACTGGGACTTCAGATCTAACTTGTTCTTGAGGCTCTATCTCTTGTTGAATCATTTGAGGAACAGAAGGAACAAGAGGTTCATCAGGAAAAACTTCATGATCACATTCAGGCACTGAGTCTTTTAGCCAAAGATTTTGCTTCTTGTTGACCAAGGAATAATGGCTTCTTCTCAAGGTAGTGATCCCAATCTTCTCTTTAATTCCAATAGATATTTCTCCTGACAGATCTACTGAGTATCTCTTAAAGATCAGGGAGAGCAAAGGTCCATAGGGAAAAGATTCTTGAAGATTCTTAGCAGCTATCATTCTATCCAAAATGATTCCAGCCAAATTCACTTTGTGCCTTTGAATAGCCCAAAACAATAAGTTCCCATCTCTAGAGGTGATAGATGAGTGGGTTCCTACTCTAGGGGTCACAATGTTTGTAATCACTGAAAGAATCAGTCTCTTTTCAGCTGACAGTTCATTTACAGATAGACCTTTCTTGCTAATAGAGGCCAAACTCCCAATAATGCCCAATTTCTACTTTTCCAAAGGTATAACTTCATTAAGCTTATGCCCGGAGTTTGGACACTCCAACATCTCAACCAGCAGTTCCTCAGAAATAGAGATCTTGGTTCCTTTGACATAACCGAACACTGTATTTCCAGATGAGATTTCCATGGTGACATAAAAAGTTCTAACGACATTCTCAACAGTGGGTTCTGAAATCTGGCACAACTTGGTCCAACCCATGGCATTGAGGGTGTCCTCTACCCACGCTAGACTTCCAGTAAGATGGGAGAAATCTACAACCTTCCCTGGGCAGATGGGAATCTTAGCAAGTCTCACGAGTTGATCAGGGGTCATCTGGGTGGATTCCGAGCCTTAGATGAGTCCATCTAAAGAAAGAGAATGGAGATGGCTCAGGGGACCAGTAAAGGAGTGATAGAAATGCTGAAGAGAGTTCCAAGATCCTACCTTTCTTCGAGGAGGATGGAGATTTCAGGGTTCTTCGGAAGTCCTTCGCCGGAGAACAGTGAGGGCGCGAAAGGGCAGAAGAAGACAAGGAAGTCGAAGATGGATTTCGAAAGGGTGTCTTCTAAAGGAGATGGGGTTTTCTTTTATAAGGAAAGAGAAGATAACTACCCCTAGATTTCAGGATGAACGGTCGTGATTAAATGATTTGACCGTTAAGACATGAAGGGTTGCATCTTAAGAGAGTGTCAGTTATATAATTTTAAATTACAAGCGCCTTTTCACGATTTCATAATAAGTCGAATTATGTATTCGACTATATCAGTCGAATGCAAGATTTTAACATGATTCGAATGCATAAGTCGAATGTCTGGGACTTAGAATTTTTTAGTATGGTTTTTACAGATAGTTCATACAACACTATCTTAGCATACAATTCAAGTATCATTTTACTTTGGTAATTAATCAGGATTACACATACCTATTCTCTTCTAATAGATGTGAATCTATCCTCAGGAAGAGGTTTTGTAAAAATATCAGCAAGTTGATTTTCTGTAGAAACAAATTCAAGTGAAATATTGCCATTACTTACATGATCCCTGATGAAGTGATGTCTAACCTCAATATGCTTGGTTCTTGAGTGCTGGATATGATTCTTGGTCAAATTTATTACAATTGTATAGTCACATAGCATTGGAATTTCTTGGAGTTGATGTCATAATCTTCCAATTGATGCTTGACCCACAAGAGTTGAGTACAACAACTTCCAGCTGCAATGTATTCAGCTTCTGTGGTGGATAAAGCTACTGAGTTTGCTTCCTGGAGGCCAAGATATCAAACACCCTGCAAGAATTTGACAAGTGCCACTGGTGCTTTTCCTATCTATTTTACATCCAACATAGTCAGCATCACTATATCCAATTAACTTGAATTCTGAACATCTGGGATACCATAAGCCTAATTTACTGGTATTTATAAGATATCTAAAATTCTTTTAACAGCCTGAACATGAGATTCTTTTGGATCAGCTTGGAATCTTACACATAAACAAACACTGAACATTATATCTGATCTGCTAGCAGTAAGATAGACCAGTGATCCTATCATTCCTCTATAGATCTTTTGATCTACCTTTTTACCAAGAGGATCACTATCTAACTTAATGCCTGAGCTCATGGGTGTTCCTAATGGCTTACACTTGTCAAAACCAAACTTAGTAAGTAAATCTGAAATATATTTGGTTTGACAAATGTGAGTCCTTCCTTGGTCTGCTTGATTTGCAATCCAAGAAAATTATTAAGCTCACCCATCATGCTCATTTCAAACTCACTTTGCATCAGATTTTCAAAGAACTTACAAAGTGATTCATTAGTAGAACCAAAGATAATGTCATCAACATAGATTTGTACAATTAAGATTCCATCTGAAAATTTCTTTATAAATAATGTGCTATCTACTTTACCTCATATAAAATCATGTGATATAAGATAAGCACTTAATCTTTCATACCAAGCTCTTGGAGCTTGTTTCAGACCATACAATGCTTTCTTTAAATGGAAAACATGATTAGGATAAGTAGTATCTTCAAAACCTGGTGGTTGCTCAACATATACTTCTTCTTTAATAAAACCATTCAGAAATGCACTTTTAACATCCATCTGAAATAAATTGATATTAGAGAACAAGCATATGCTAATAAAATTCTGATTGCCTTTAATCTAGCTACTGGAGCATAGGTTTCATCAAAATCTATGCCTTCCTCTTGGGAATATCCTTGAGCTACAAGTCTGGCTTGTTCCTAGTGATTACCCTGATTCATCCATCTTGTTTCTGAAAACCCATCTGGTTCCAATAACTGGATGGTCAGTAGGTCTAGGTACAAGAGTCCAAACCTCACTACGTTGGAACTGATTAAGTTCCTCTTGCATAGCAAGGATCCAAGATTCATCACCCAGTGCATCATTGATTGTCTTAGGCTCAATTTGAGAAACTAAAGCAGAAAAATCACAAGGAATTTGCATACCTCTTGTTGTACTCTATCTTGAGGATTACCTATGATGTTTTCTCTAGGATGGTCCCGGTGGTACCTCAATTCCCTAGGTAGTCCTTCTTATGGTTCTTCTTGTTGTTGAAGATCTTCTAATGGGGGATCTTCCATTTCTTCATCTTTACCTTCTTCTTCAAGAGAAGTCTTTTCTAAATCCCTGCGAAGATCATCAGCACATTCTTCTTCTTCTTCTTCTATCCTTTTGATAGAAGGGTTAGTTTCATCAAATAAGACATGCACAGATTGTTCTATAGTTAATATTCTTCTATTGAATACTTTATAACTTCTAGGTTTTGAAATATATCCTAACAGGAAACCTTCATGACTCTTAGCATCTAATTTTCCTAATTGTCCTTACCATTATTTAAAATAAAGCACTTACAGCCAAAAGGTCGAAGATGACTGATGTTGAGCTTCTTTCCCTTGTAGAGTTCATAAGGAGTCTTCTTTAGAATGGGTCTGATCATGCACCTGTTGATGATGTAGCAGACTGTATTGACTGCCTCTACCCAGAAATATTTTGGTAAATTATACTCATTCAGCATTGTTCTGGTCATATCTAGCAGTGTTCTATTCTTTCTCTCTGCTATTCCATTTTGTTGAGGTGTTCTGGGTGCTGAGAAGTTATGCTAAACCCCATTTTCTTCACAGAACTTCATGAATTCTTCATTCTTGAATTCAACCTCCATGATCAAATCTAATGCTTGTAATCTAAAATTTCTGATTTTTCTGAACTATTTTGCTGAACTTCAGAAAAGCTTGAAAGGCTTCAGATTTAGCTTCCAGAGAAGACACCCAAGTATATCTTGAGTAGTCATCAACTAATACATAGCCATACACTTTTCCTCCAATACTGACTGTCCTCATAGGTCCAAACAAATCCATGTGAATTAATTCCAAAGGCTTGGAAGTTGTAACTATTGTCTTGGACTGAAATGAGGTCTTGGTCTGAAATGAGGTCTTGGTCTATTTTCCTTTTGCACAAGCTGAACAGATTCTAGATTTCTTGATTCTCATTTTGGGAAGACCTTCAACCAGATCATGCTTCATTAATTTCTTGATTACTGAGGTGCTTGCATGACCAAGTCTTCTGTGCCACAACTCAGACTCTTCACTTTTGGTGATTGCAAGGCACAAGTTTACTTCTCTTAATTCTGCCAAGTACAAAGTGTACAGGTTCTTTACCCTTTGAGCTTCAAAAACTATCTTGTTATCTTTCTGGATGATACACTTATCATTCTAAAAATTTATTGTATGCCCTTTATCACATAGCTGATTGATACTTATCAGATTATGCTTCAATCCCTCTGCATACATGACATCTTCAATTAGATTCTTTTCCTTAGTACCAACTGTTCCACATCCTAGCACTTTTCCTTTTCCATTATCACCATATGTGACTGACCACTTTCTTCTCTAAAACTTGTGAATAGCTTCCTATCCCCTATCATATGCCTTGAGCATCCACTATCCAAATACCATTTGGATGCCCTTAGCCGACCCTGCAAACAAAATCAGGTTGTAACTTTTGGTACCCAAATTTTCTTGGTCCTTGATGGTTAGTTTTAGGAATCCATCTCAAGTGTCTAGTAGTGCATGTGCTAACTGTGTGTCCTAATTGATTACAGTGACTACAACATAAATCAAAAGCATTCTTCATATATGCAAAATTGTTAGATTTCTGTTTTTGTTTGTACATATGCTGATTTACCTTCTTAGTATTTTTGATTTCTTTTTCTGCTACAAATTTAGGGGTGGATACACTTGAGGATGAATAATGTTTTCTTCATTTTGTGGAGGTGTGTATCTTAATCCATATTTCTTCTTTCCTATTCCAGAACCTGTTATGTTGACGAATAAAGAAGTTTTGCAGTTAGAGATCTTTTCTATGGTGGCTTTTAGATAATTGTTTTCCTCTAACAATTTTTCTTCAATTTTGAGTTCCTTAAGATTTGATTCAATTTCCAAAATTTTGCTATTTTTAATTTTCAAATCTTCTCATAGTAGTTCATTAGTTCTTTTAGTTTCACTTAAACTTTTGTTTAACCTTTCTGTTTCATTTTTAAGAAAGGTGTTAGCCTTTTCTTGGTTCAGTAAATTTAGTTTAACTATTTTCATTTGTTTTACTACTGTTTTATATTTTTCATAAAGTTCATTGAAAGCATCTTCAAGACTATCAGAATCGGATTTAGAACAGGAAGTGAATGAGGTTTCTGAGTTTACCTGTTATAGTCCTGCCATGAGGGCTAGATTTGCCTTCTCTTCCTCTTCAGATTCTGAACTTGATGACTCTAACTTGTTACTTCTTCATTGTCCCATGTTGCTGCCATTGTCTTTTTCTTGAATTTTCTGAACTTCTTTTCCTTGCCTTTCTTCTTGTCGGATTTTTCTGCTTGATCCTTCTTCTTAAGCTTGGGACATTCCGATTTGTAATGTCCTGGCTGATTACACTCATAACAAGTTGGCTCCTTCTTCTTATCCTTCTTGAAAAATATTTTGGAACCAAATTTCTTTTTCTTTGCTAGAATTCTCTACAACTTTCTTGAGAGCATAGCCTCATCATCACTGTCATCTGACTTTTCCTTTAAGTCTTCAGATGAAGAGGAATCTACAATCTTCAAAGCATTTGAAATTTTCTTTTTCGAAGAATTTTTAGAAAACCTTTCCATATTAATTTCATGGTCCATAAGGGATCCTATTAATTTATCAATAGACAATTGTGTTAAGTCATGAGCTTCCTCTATGGCTGTAACTTTAGGAGTCTAGACATTAGTTAGAGATCTTATTGTTTTTCTAACTGTTTCTCCATTAGTTAGGACCTTCCTAAAGAACTTAGTCCTACAATTATGTTGGAAAATCTGTTATACATTTGAGTTATGTTCTCATTAGGGAGCATTTTGAACTGTTCATATTGAGATACAAGTATATCTATCCTTGTTTGTTTAACCCTATCTGTACCTTCATAGGTTACTTGAAGCTTATCTCACATTTCATTAGCTGTTTTACAAGCTGAAAGTCTATTAAATTATCTTTTAGATAAAGCACAACAAAGATAATTTTTTGCTTTGTAATTTAAAGACATGTTTCTCTTATCTGCTATGGAAAGACCAGAGGAAGAAGATTCTCCAAGGAGTTGATAGTCACCTTGTTCTATTACCTGCCATAAGTCGAAGTCAGTACCTCTGATGAAGCATTCCATTCGCATCTTCCAGTATTGGTAATCTTCACCATCAAAGAATGGTGGCCTTGTAACTGATTGGCCTTCATAGTTGTGAGCTTCGGATGCCATTTCTTCTCAAATCTTTTAGATTCTTCTGAGAAGACCTCGCTCTGATACCACTTGTTGGATCGAAAGGGCACTAAGAATGTCCTAGAGGGGGGTGAATATGACTTCTTCCCTTTTAAAAATTGCTTCTGAAATTGCACAATACTAAATAAATTGTTAGAGCTTAGTGTGGTGTGTGTGATTCAAGTGTAGACAAGGAGAAAACAATCACACAACAATGCACATGGATTTATCCTGGTTCGGCCCTTCCAACTAGGAAGTCCTACATCCAGTCCTCAAGCCAACCACTTGAGATTTCCACTAACTGCCAACAAATTGGCCTTCTCTCACCCTTGATAGGTATTACAATCCCACTTGCTCCCCAAGAAAGTCTTCCCTAAACAGGGGTACAACAATGCCTTTCACAAGGCCTTCCCTACACAGGAGGGGCAATGCAGAAACAGACTTCTGCAGAAATTATACAAGAGAATAAATAACTTGTGTGTTTGCCTCAGTATTGAGAACAAACACAGACCTCAGAAGGATTAAAAGATCAGATATGAGACTTGAATCCTATCTGAAAATGCAAGGGTGGACTTGAAGAAAATAGGCAATTACAGTTGCCACCCAACACTAGACTTCTTCTAGGAGAGCTTCAAAGAATGGCTTCTTAAGAGGAGCAGCTCTCAGACTTTTACTTGCAGGAAGCTTGAGAAAACTTGAAGGATTCGAATGATGCTTTTAAGAAGAGTAAAGGCTTGTATGCACTTCTATTGTGTTGTCTGTGTGTGTCCCTTCTTCAAACTTGAGCTCCTTTTATACACTTCAGAATATAGCCGTTTGAAATATAGCCATGGAGCTTGTGGCCGTTTGCAATATGTCCGTTTGAAGAGATCTCTAGGATCCTTGGGTCTTGAAGTGTTTGTTATCCAGAAGTCTTTTAGTTTTGCTTCTTTCCAAGATCATTAGAAGGAGGTACAGTTTTCACAGCTAGAAGATAAGCTCTTTCTATTCGGAATGGACTGTGAAAGGAGCATTCTAAAAACGTGCTCCAATAAATGCCTGCACAAAGACAAGACAAAAGAGAAGATTATCTCCATACCTTTGAGTTAGGTAAGTCAGAGAAGTACAAAGAAAGGTATGGAAACCTCGGATGCAAAAGCTTTCAGATAGAAGGAGTAGATAGACAGTTAGGCTAAAAAGGTAATGTATGGGTCAGTCAGTGGTAGGTGAGACATGTCAGATGCCATGCGCCTGAAAATACATAAATGCACTGTATCTATTGTATCCAGGAAAATCTGGAGCAAAGACATGAAGACCATGAAGCTAAACAACAAAAAAAAATCTCAGAAGTAGTCTGCAGCCTGCAAGGATTTAGATAAATATTTTAAGTATAATGTTTCTTGTCCTATCAGAGAAATACAATAATAATAATAATAAAATAATGATAAGATGATGTACCAATAAGATATTAAAAGTTCATTAAAAAATGTATGAAAAGATTTGGAGATAAACTTGCATTAGGTGTTAAGCCTAAAAAGGATCAGAAGAGAGTTTAAGTACAGAGTTAATCAGTGAAGTCGAATCCAAAAGAACTGTAATTCGACTGAAGAAATAGGAGTGATTCGACTTCAGTAAAGAAATAATAAGGTAATTCGATTTCTAAGAAAACAAGGCAATTCGACTCTAACAAGAAAATAGCAATGTAATTCGACTTCTGAGAAGACAAGGCAATTCGACTCTAGCAGTCGAATTACTGAGATTAATTTCTGAAGCATTCGACTGTGGAAGTCGGAGATGACAGTCGAATCAAGAGTTGGGTTTTGTAAGGCATTTGACTCTAACAGTCGGAGATGACAGTCGAATCAAGAGTTGAATTTTGTAAGGCATTCGATTGTACCAGTCGGAGTCATCAGTCGAATTACATATAAAGATGTGGACTTAGAAAATTCTCAAGGTTTTGACTTCGATTCTGAAGGAGTCGGATTTGATAGTCGAAATTAACAGTCGAATTCAGTAGGACAAAGAGAGAGCTGTGGACTTAGAAAAATTTCTGAGATGGAGGTATAGTCCTAAAATATATCTGTATGATTTTTGAGATATGTAATTAATATATTGCTTTGTAGAAAGTTTATTTTAAAGAGTTTTGTCATAGCAAAAACAATTGATATATTAATTTAGAAAATCCTTAAATTCCTTAGGGGTAGTTGCTCAATAATTCTCTCCCTTTTTGTTAATGACAAAAATCTTTAAATTGACAGTAAAAAGCATAAGTGAAGTGTGAATATGCGGTTGTCTCTCCCCCTTTGTGGCATTAACATAATGGAAATCATCACAAGATATTGAACACACAATGTTGCATTCAGAAGTTGCAATCATTACACACAAGATGTGAAATATAACAGAATTACATGACAAAGAGGTCAGAAACATGGCAGAAATTGTTTATAAACTACATAGTTCTCAAAATATAACAAAAGTTGTTCATGACTTAGATAGAGAGCTGGGTAAGTAAAGATATCTGGGAATTTTAGCAAGGAAAGGTTGGATGAGATCCCAGAGCTTCTTCTCATTCTCATCAAAAAAATTGTCAAAGAGAGCTCCATCAATGTTGTAGGAATGATTGGTGGAGGGTAACTTCCGATGGGATTTGATGTGGCGCCTCTGGAACCAAGACATCCTACCATAATACTTGTCTTTATTGACCCTATACTTGAGGGGAACAAACTTCTTGGAGGTAGCAAGCAAGGGAAATTCATGAGCAGTGATATTCCAATGCAGTCCATTGGAAACAGCAACATCTTTGGCTTGATAATAAATGAGGAGTTTCTGAGCCCATTTATGCCCAATGTTCTTCCTCAAGTCCTTAAGACTCTTGTAGTGAAAGTCATGGAGAGAAAGTTTCAGCCTTTCACAATCTGAATGATATGAAGAATATGCTGCTGCCCATTGATTTAGATTGAATCTTTCAGATTCAGCAAAACATAGTTGAAAGTCTAGAAGATGATAATGGTGCTTGGATAATTGCAGAAAGACAAATCATTGAAAGGACAATCTCAACTTATACTTGATTTTGAATCTGGTGGCAATGCGAATATATCTATTGAAGACTGCCTCTGTAAAATCTTTTCTGTAGGAAACTGCTCCTACGAGGGGAGGATGCAATCCAGAAGGTAAAGCTACAGTCATGGAGGGAACAATCTCTCTCTGGCCTCTTAAAAGATTTTCCCATTGGCCCTTAGAGACATCAGGCAGACCCAGCTTGAATCTTTCAAAATTGAAAGTTTTCATTCTATTGAATTTTGCCTGTAAGTCCTGGAGAAGTAGTCCGAACATGTCATGAAACCTTAGAGATATGTGATGCAGGACTGTCAAAAACTAGTTTTTGGACTGATTTTGTTGATATCTGGCAGCTTCATCAGGATAGAGATCAAGGAACTCCTTGGGAGTTAAGCAATGACTTTTTTGGGAGATAAATTGAAGTTCCTCTATAGAGATTGGGTAGTCCTGAGAAGAGTAGGTAACCAATGTTCAAAGGTGAACCCTGGCATGTCATGATTTCAAGACATGCTCGAATAGCCAGATATTCTCTAAACAGATTCATGTGATGTTTAGAGTGATGGATGAAAGCATACCAAAATGGTGGAAGGAGTTTTGAAGGATTGTCTCCCAAGTTTCCACTGGTGGAAGAAAGCTAGATACTAGGAAGTATTTCAGCTAGATGAAGGAGTGTTTTCTTGGAATCTGTTTTGGAGGCTGTAGGAAGACAAGAAAAGTAATGTGAGTGTTGAGTGGAAAGGTTTAGAGAAGCTACTTTGGGAGGCTTGAATTGATATTTAGTGGGATAGATGGAGAAATTGATATCTTGATAGAATGGATCTATAGGAATAGCTGCATGTGGACCTTTGCTCTCCACTGATGTGTCGTACCTTGGACCTTGCTGAAATAAATCTATGATCAGGGAGTCCATTAGATGTGTTTGAATGTAACATCCCCTCTCATAAAGCTCTTCCATGGTATCAAGTTTATTCATGGACAATATGTGCTTGAACCACGGAGTAGAGTTTGAAATAATGATTTTGATTTGCTCTGCCTCTAAGAGCTCATGTTGCAATCTTGTGGCCATGGACCTCCAACGGTCAGCGAATTGGAAAGATTCCTTGTCAGGCCTCATCTTCTTGGATGCTAGATCTGTGATGGAGAGAGATGGGCTGACGTGGCCTTTGTATTTCTGAAGGAATTCTTTTGTGTAAGATACAAAAATCCTCTACCTCTCTTGGCTCTAGGGAGTAGAACCACTCAAGTGCAGGGTCATCAAGAGACTTTCTAAAGAGATATGCCAGTATGAGGGGGTCACGTTACCAACGTGAATACTCATAGAGGAATTCTTTAACATGAGTAAAGGAATTTCCTGTGCCATTATACAGTCGGTATGACGACATCTCTGAAGAATGTATATGAATTTTATGGAGAGCCAGCATGGCGGCAATGGGATCACCCATGGAGTTAAAAAGCTTATGGATTTCTTTCTCCATATTATTCAATTTATGAAGAAGAGCACGTTGAAATGATGTAGTTTGCCGTGGGCATGTGAGGATGTACATGAGGGAGGCCGTGAATAAGTGGGCCTTCTCAAGGGTTGGTCCATATGGACCAGAGCACGGGCCATGGGGCCGTGGAGAACAATGTATAGGAGGAGGTGGTGAAGTCGTCAGAATATAGAAAGGTGGGTGCCTAGGAGAAGGAGAGGGAGGAGGAGTCCCGCCCTCAACCAAAGATTAAATGATATTGAGTTATTGAGGGGTGAGTTGATCTAATACATGTAGGACATTTTGTATGTTTGAATCATGGCGGGAAGAAGGCTCTCTCTGGGTTTTGATTGAAGTTAAATGTGAGGGGATATCAAGTTGGTTAGTGCGCAGTGTGCGCGCATAACCATAGGAAGTTAATGTTTGTTCCTCACGGTGGTGAGATGGACAGACATTAAATTAAAATGATAGAGATTTAACATTATCTTCATAGTCCATATTAGAATAAGCATGATTATAGTCCATTTTAAACAAGCAACAAGCAAACAAGTTGAACAAAAATGCGAACAATCAATATGGCTCAAACAAGTTATAATGCTTAGGCTTGTTTTAGGAGTTTCACAATTAATTAAATGGATTGAAAGAATTATGTGTCACTCCAGATGAGATCTCAGTTGTATGGATTTGGCTTCTTTGGGATGCAACTAAAATCACACTCTCCCCACGCAATGGGATATCTAACCCGGGTTTTCAAGATAGTACAACCAGCTCTGTCAACCATGAGGGAATCCACGGGGTACAGAGACTTATGAAGGTCTTGGTAAAGGTCCCCTAGTCTAATGAGATGGAATGCCCAAAGGAGATGTCACCCTTACTAAGAAGGTGTGTGGAGCCTTGGATATGAGGGAAGGAGGTCCCCCAACCAAATGAATATGCCCTATATACAGCAAATATAATACACAGTGTTCTGGACAGCAAAGGAGCCGCGCTCTTTCTTCAGTCAGAATTGCGATGGACACAGACGTTGCATCTTCAAGCCCTAAATCGCGTCCAGTCACCTGGTCGCGGATCTGAGAGCCCCAGAAGGCTGTTAGAGCTGCATTCGGTCCCTATAGACGAACTGTAGACAGAAACACGATGGCTTAAGCCGTGGCAGAACAAAGCAAAATGTGACCGCTTAACCGGACGTGTATCAAACACTAAATTATGACCCCTGTGTCAATTGCGATTCAAAAGGCAACCCGAGAACTTAAAAGGATAAATAGAAATCAGAGAGATATTGTAGCAACCCAAAATTTTAAAATATAAATAAATAAGAAAACTCATTATCACATGCGAGACATTTCAACAGAATTAAATGAAAATTTATATTCAGACACTTAAACTATAAATTTCAAGGAGTAATAAATGGGTCAATACATGAATAACTGGGTTGGCCAATGCTGAACAATGTCTTAAGACGAATAAACCCGATAACAATAAAAGTGATTATCTTAGATATAAAACCAACTCAGAAATGCACGAAGAGTTATGATGACAAACTAAATAAAGTAATACAAATAATTGTAAAGAAACTAGGGTCAGACAAACATGTTTGGGTTAGTAAAACCATAAATTTTGACTTAAGGCGATAAAACTTGATAATGTCGGAAACCTATTATTTCATATAACGAACTAAAGTAAAATAGATGTTTAAGGTCAAATCATGTTTATTGGGCCAATAGGTGGTCAAACAAAAAGGAAATAATATTAAAAATTCATATTAACCCAAGACCCATTAGTAAAATGGCTCATTTAAGCTTAAACATGAGTTAATTGGGCCATTAATCATGACCCAAACCTAAGCCCAACATGAGAGCATGAATTTTCTCTCTACTACTTGCTATCTGGTGTTGGATTAAGATGGAAATAGCTTCATATGGTAGTTCTAGTCATGGTAGGACTCCTACCATAAGATTTAGAAACCCCAAACTCGGAATTAAGCAAACCTAGCATTATAAAACCATCATAAGACCCTCTATGGCCGACGTTAGCATGTGCCCTTTGTTTCTGGACATGGGGAGTATGCCCAGGAGCAAGGAGGACGACCTAAGAGCTTGGATTCGTGAAGAACATCTTCCCCAAGCCTTTGCATCAACCTATAACAACCAAGGACTTCTAAGCAACCGAAGGTAGGTGATCTCGGGCTCAAACTTAACATGTCATATACCATCTGAAACATCTTCAAATCTACTTTCAGTTTCTTCTATTTTTCCCAATTTTCATGACTTATGTTAAGAGTATTAAGCATTTTGCCATTGTCGCGCAGTTTTAGGGCTTTTCTTGTTAATTTCATGATTCACGCATCCCTAGGTCAAATTAGTGAAACCAAAGTGACAGGGTTCTTCCTCTCCAAGTTTTTAACAAGTTTCATGTTGATCATTTCATCTAAACACCCCTAGAACCTTGAGTTTCGAGCCAAAACACGAGATCGCGCAATCCAGTCTGCGATCTGTCTGCCTGTTTGAATCGCGACCAGTCCAGTGGTCGCGATTCAGTGACTTAAATCATGACGACTGTGTCCGTTGTGAATTTGACATGTTTTTGATGATTTCCAGTTGACCAATCATGACTTATAGGTTTACCCTAACCCCCATATGCTTCGTTTTGCATGCTATTTCGGTTTTCGACCATTTGTGAACTGCAAGGATGTGATCGGTCGTACTGTCGTGATTTAACTTGTCTCCCGCCCTTGGTTTTTGTACATGTTTTTATAATCGGACTTTGAAAACCTCTCAAGAATGCAATGCTTCGAGGCATCGCGATTCTAAGTCGTTGTGACCCGTAGGTTGCCGCATTATAAAGGCGACCGTTCTTACCGTCGCGTTTTTAAAATCGTAGCGACATATCGGCCTGTTGCCACATGAAGGCGACAGACAGGTCCATTGAGATTTATTGATTTCATATAGAGTCATATTTTTACTGTGTAAGGTCTTTTGAATTGCGACGTCTGAACTTGTCGCGATTCAGTGACCAACCCGAGACTGTTCCCTTTAGTTAGACAGTTAAACATGTGCATGTCTTAATCTGTGACCATGTTATTTAGTTGTTCAATGGCCTAAAAGTCATCAACCCATGTGAAAACTATAATAACCTAAATATGATTCTAATGCTTTATATGATGTGATTGATCATACTTCCATTTGACTATGCCTCATGTCCCTATGATCTAGCTTCAAAATGAAATATGTCATACTGTAAGTCGTACTATGAATCTACTTGAAGTGAACATGATATAGATGGACCTGCTTTGTTTAAAGCTTTCCTTTCATTTACTTGTTATCCTTGTGACATTCCTAATATGGACTTTCCTTATTTTGTACGTTTTCTGAGGTTTCCATATTTGATCATTAATTGTACGCATGATTAGGAAAGTTTCGAGTCACTACACTTCCACACTTGCACAATAGGCACACCCTTCTTGGGGGATTATAAGCTCTCTGTTGGTCATTCCGTACTGGCAGACTATTGACCTTTCCTCTAAGACCTCCGTAAGTCTCCGTACTCAGTGGATTCCCTCATAGAGACCGAGCTAGTTGTACCATGAAGTTTCTTGGAGATAGAGAGCACTTGTTCTATGTACGATTTGTTATTTGTCTATACTATTGTCAAGACATTAAAGTTTATGAAGATTAAAACAAGCTATTATGCTGATCTCTCGAGCTATTGTCATATCTTGAACTCTATGAATGATTTTGTCCTTGTTACTATGAGCTTGTTCTTGGAAATCTATGGCCATAATATGTATATGTTTGATAGGCACAATGTGGGACTTCGATCCATTTGACTAATGCCTGTGCAAATAAGGGGCCCTGTCTGGTCCTGGGGAGGAGCGCCCCAACGTACTTATTAACCATGGGAGTATGGACTTGTAGTGCATGGCATGACATTGGAATGTGTGCAAGGTTTGTGTGAATGTGCCTTCATTTGATATGATACGTTTGGCCATGTGAATATGTGTTACTTGTGTGAATATGGCCAGTTCTTGTTTATGTGATACAATCTCATTTGTGAATTCCTTGTCCAATGCATATGAAAGTCAGTACTTGATTCACTACAACATCCATTGATAATTCTACTATGTTCAGCCATTTAACTTGTTAGTAATGTCATGCATGCCTAGCCATCATGTTCTTGTAGAGATTCTACTTATTTAAAATGCTAATCACGTATATCATTGCCCGTACATTGAGATATAAATCCTACTGGGCTAGTTTGCTCATACCTGCTCCCTAACATTTCAGGTTGTGAAGATGAAGAATATGTTTAACGATGGGACTTGTGCGCCGAGCGTGGAGTACATTTTAGAGAGTCTTTCTTTATTATAGTTAGTGATAGATTAGTAATCATTGTAATTTTGTCTATCTTTGAGAGTTAGATAAGGCTAGTAGTGGAGAGTTGTTCTTATTTTGACATTTAGAGATTGTAACATTCACTTAAGATAAATAAAAGAATTTGATTATTGAATTTTGGGCCCTATTGATATTAGTCATTTGTCTTGACTTCTGAATGCTTGCTTGTTCATTGCGTTTCCGATTTAATTTCGCTACTAAAAATCGGGGCGTGACAGATATATATATACAAAGATCAACACACAAGCATGGATTTGCAGGGTATAAGCATGGAGAGCATGAAATACACAATCTTAAAAGTATGGATCAACTCATCATCATTTCATTTTTTTTTCTTTTTTCCTTTTATTTCTCAATTTTTTTTTGGGGAGTCGAAAACTGGCTAATCACAGAGGGAAGAAGAGGAGGAGGAGGAAAAGAAGGCGGGGCACATGAGGGTGCCAAGGGAAGGGTGCCTCATGGGGCACGATGGAGTGGGTAATCAAAGAAAAGGCAGAAAGAAGTCCTACCGTGATCGCCAATTTGTAGATCCCTCTTTTTCGTTCTTTCGAACTACGAAAGCGCTACAAGGAAAATTAGTGAGAAAAATAGAGGGGAAAATGGTGGAGCACTACTTCTAAATGTGTTCGTGATCGCCAAGCACTCGTGGGTACTAAAGAGTAAACTGCAACAAGTGCAAATATGGAGATTGATCGTAGAATACCTTATGAATGGGGAGATTGCGTGGGGAGGGAGCGGGTTCGCTTCTTCTTCTACAAAGCACGGCCGGCCGTGGTAGAAGGATTTTTCAATTGATTACCCTTGCAAAACACAACACAAAAATAAGAGGATTAGTCAATGAAACGTGTAGCATCAATTCTTAAATAAATGAATTAACATGAACAACATGAAGAACGTCGCACCTTTTTTGGATTTTAAAACCACAAGAAAATAGATGTGCGTGTATGTATGAAAATCTTGTGTGTGTGTTGATTGGAGATGTTACTAAAGAGAAGAGAATAAACAAGAGATGACAACAGAAACCACGTTGGGGCTAGGATGGGGATGTTGGTGATATGAATAAACAAGTAAGGAGAAGGGGGTGCTTTCCCAATTGAGTTGATGGCGCAACTTCCTACTGGAGAGAGTTTAAAGACTTGAAGAGTTGCAGAGGAAGAGGAAGCGCTATTGCTCTTGCTGCTGGTTCAGTGCGGAGTTGAGAGGCATTGAAGAGACGGTAGTCCGACTGGGCTCCGTCTTAGAAATCTCTCTCTTAAACTCACTGGGCGTGGAAGTTCTCTAGGAGCTCCAACCTTGGGGAAGACGAGACATGGGGTGTATATATTGGAGACATGCTCGAATTCTGAGATGGACAATAATTGGAAATCGCGACAAACACAATGGTTGCAATTAGAGTTGAATCGCGAGGACCTTGATAGATGCATTCAAGGAATTTCAATTATGATTGGATTCTAACCATTGATCGTGACAGACATGGTTGACACGTTTATGAATTTCTGAATTTCATTTATGGAAACTTGTCAAAAGTTAAATATGGAAATTAGAATCGTGACGGGGATGCCTGACGCATTTTAGAAAAGGCAATAAGTATTTCCAAAAATGAAATTAGGAAATTATCGAGAAATATAGAAGTTCAAAATCGCGACGTACATATCCTACGCGTTTAAGACAATCGATACAGAATAATCAATTATTGGTCAACAATCTATCTGAATCGCGACTGCTATGTTCGACTCGTTAATGACCAATCGATGTAGAATCGCGACGGTAAGACACGACGCATTTAGGATCAATCGATAGAGACCAATCGATTGATACTGAATCACGACGTCTTGACATGATGCATTTAAGATCAATCGATAGAGACCAATCGATTGATACTAAATAGGGACAGCTTTACCCGTCGCGTTTAAGATTCATCGATTATCCTCCATCAGTCGATGTATAATCGTGACCACTATACTTGTCATGATTTGCAATTATTGTCCAAACCTTCAACCAGCTTAAAAATGTAGGGGAAGCACCAAGAAATGTGGGGAGAGATAGAGGAGACCTCGAATAATGGGGAAAATACTATCGCAAGGCTAAAAGAGAGCCATTGTGGCATTATTGCATAATTTAAAATTTGCCCATGATGATGTCAAATTTAGCGTGTCTACATTTGTAAGTTTCTACAAGTCACTTTCACCTTACTGGTCGTGTTGGAATCATTGACAAATTAATCGGACCTAAATTTTCAATTTTGACCCTCTCAAACCGTGTTTATTGACTTTAAACTTTGTTCTTTTAGAAAATATAAATTTGAGCATCGAGCTCAAACCTGAAGTCTAATTTAGACTCCATTAGTTTATACGGGTTACTTTCACCCCCCAAGTCGTGTTAAAAACTGATTGGACCCATGTTTTAAATTTTTGACCCTCAAACCCAAGTTCACTGATTTTAAATAAAACTAGTTAAGAAAATGAGAAATTGAGTGCTCAGTTCAAACTAAGAGTCAAATTTGGACTTTGTCAGTTTATACAAGTCACTCTCAGTTTCCTGGTCATGTTGGAATCATTGACAAATTAATCAGATCTACATTTTAGATTTTGACCCTCCCAAATCCGTGTTTATTGACTTTAAACTAAGTTCTTTTAGAAAATATAAATTTGAGCATCGAGATCAAACATGGAGTCCAATTTGGACTCCATCAGTATCTACAGATTACGTGTTGGAACAATCAATAAACTGAATGGATCTATGTTTTAAATTTTGGACCCTCAAACTCAAGTTCACCAATTTTAAAGAAAACTAGTTAAGAAAATGAGAAATTGAGTGCCCAGTTCTAACTAAGAGCCCAATTTGGACTTCGTCAATTTCTACAAGTCACTCTTAACTTCACGGTCGTGTTGGAATCTTTGACAGATTAATCGGACCTAAAATTTCAATTTTGACCTCCCAAACTTGATCAGATAAGTATTTTTAGTCTTGTACCTTCTAAACCCAAGTTCTTGCATTTTATTAAATGATATTTAGAGTTGAGAAATAAAAAATCAATCAAATACTCACCTGAGGTTGCTGTACAGGAAGTGCTCTATCACCATGAAACCCCAGCTGTGCGAGTGTCTAGGAGATGGTCTGAGAGATGACATGTGAGATATTCTGAGAGGCGGTCTCGTTGACGATCTCCCTAAACTGAGTCGGAGTCATGGTAGGGTGGCATTGGAAGAACCACCTGGGGCTACAGGTGTGGTAAATGGGGTGGTCGCATGTAAGACAGAGACCAAGCATGATGATATCACCCTAGCCGTGCCTAAACTATGTTCAAAACCATACACATGATCTTTCTTGGGTGCCCTAGATGCTACAACCCAGATGTCAGGATCCAACTCTAGATGCTGACTGTCGTTCCATACCTCTCTTCCATTCCTTTACTATATGACTCCTGCAAAAAAAAAAAAAAACAATTATTCTTAATTCTACATTATAACTTTAAATGAAAACTATTGGTGTATATACTTACTTCTACCTCCCGAGCTTCTCTCTAATGTAATCATCCATCCCTTTCTTTTTATGAGTTTGATCAAAAGTTCCTGAAATTGAGGTGGCCACTTGAGCTGCGTTTCCTATTTGTCAAATAAATTACAATTTATTATTAGATTTACAAAATTTAAAGAATCTAGAAGTGTACTTACCAATTGCGCTTTATGCATTGCAAAAGAGACAGATTCACATGTGTGTACATTTGCCGTGGGATGTGCGGCTCTATTTATCTTTGCTTTAGCAAAATTTTTATTTCATTTATTGTAATAGCCTATTCCAACTTTTCCAACCATTTCATTTTTAACACTCTTTCAACTATGTTAACCCCTACTTGCCTGGTATTAGCCAATTTTCCACAAAATTCTTAAATCTAAAATATGAGAATTAAGGAAGTTGTTACTAGGTATTTTGTTATTTACCCCATCTGGGCCTCAGTTTGAGTTTCCCATTGAAGAAATTGTGTTCGGACGAAGTAATGCTTTGACTGTTTCTTTCTACATCATTGTCAATCGAAGTGGAACTTCGACTTGTGATGTTTTAGTTGGTAATCAATGTTTTAGCCTGGTAATTGATGTTTTAGTTGGTAATGAATGTTTTAGCTTGGTAATCAATGTTTTAGTTGGTAATCGATGTTTTAGCTTGGTAATCGATGTTTTAGTTGGTAATCGATTTTAGCATGGTAATCGATGTTTTAGTTGGTAATCGATGTTTTAGTTGGTAATCGATGTTTTAGCTTGATAATCAATATTTTAGCCTGTTAATCGATGTTTTAGTTGGTAATTGATGTTTTAGCTTAGTAATCGATGTTTTAGTTGGTAATCAATGTTTTAGCCTGGTAATTGATGTTTTAGCTTGGTAATCAATGTTTTAGCCTGGTAATCGATGTTTTAGTTGGTAATCGATGTTTTATCTTGGTAACGAATGTTTTAGTTGGTAATTGATGTTTTAGCTTTGTAATCGATGTTTTAATTGGTAATCGATGTTTTAGTTGGCAATTGACGTTCCCTCTATCCTCTTCGCAAACCAGAGTTGAGTATAACCTCGTAGTGCATATGCTTTTGTCAGATTGAGGGAACGGTTGTCGTCATCTGTCTCCTTTGGCCTACCAACTTTCTGGCATAGATCGCGACGTCTGTTTGTATACCTCATACTTTCCCCACAAAGCACGCTGTCGATCTGTGGAGATTTTCCACTTATACTCCCATTAGTCAATTCCCACTGGATTCATGTCTCTCTTTGGCCAGCATGTTGGCCAAGTGCCTGGATCCGTTGTTAGTATTGCCCCCTTTGAACTTTAAAACCCTTTTATAGCCTTGTGACCTTTCTTTTCGGAGAACCTTTTGTCTTTTGGCCGCTGGGAATCCGAGGGTTAGAGCTTGGAGCTGTGCAGCTTCCTGGCAGCCTGAGGCCTGGAGCTTCAGATTGGTTTTCCCCACACCTAGGTAGGAATAACTATGTTCCTTGCTGTTCTGATCTTTCTGTCATTGCTACGTGAACTTCTGCAAGCTATGTTATGACCTCGTTGGCAAACTATTATAACTCTCTCTCTCTCTCTCTCTCTCTCTCTCTCTCTCTCCTCTCTCCTCTCTCTTTGGGATGGTAATTTGGACAATCTCGTTTTTGGCATCATATATGAGTTGTTACCATGATGACGGTTTCGTCCCACAAGTTAAACGTGGGTTTTTAGGCTCAGTCCACTGGGCAACAGTTAGTTATATATGTACATACATGTTTGCTTTCTGTTTCAACAGGAGATTAGCTATATGTTTAACCACCCAAGAGAGATTGATGATGCCTTGATTTGTTTAAGCTATGTAACTGGTTATCCTTTCATGCATGCTATTTGCTTTGTGCATTTATTATTCTCCATGTCTACTCTACAGCTTACATTGGGTTATGTCTACTAGTTCCCATAGAACTAATGCCTTTGTACAAACCCATTTCAAATGCTTCATCGTGAGGAAGTTCCCTCTCAAGCCGACCTCCTTTGCTATGCTTGTACTTCAGGCTGGTTGATCTGAAGGTTAAATGATGTTTAAGTTGTGGCCATGGCACCTTTTGTATTAAGAACGAAGTTAAATCCTTTCTGGCATGTAATAAATGATCAGCTGTGGTGTTGTGTCTATGTCTATGTCTTTTGGGCACTGATGTTCGGTGCAGTGAGTTAACTTAATGTCCTTCTGTGCACTGCTCTTATGATTGGTCTGCATAAATACCTCATGCAGGACAGAAGACTTCCCATAACAATGTGTGTATGATTTCTTCATTTGTGTGTAAGTGTCACCCCTTACCAGTTGGGAGAGGTGTCACGCCACTACAGATGGTATCAGAGCCAAGGTTTGAGATAAGGTTGTTCTGTACCATTCACTTATAAGATGTTAATCAAGAATCTGAGCATCTGTGCTTTTAGGTTAATTATAACCTTCTATTTTTAGGAATAGAGGGGTACTTGGCTTGTGTGATTTCTATTCCCTCTGAGCATAAGCAACCATCCGTCAGGGACATAAAAGTTGTAAACAAATTTCTTGATGTTTTTTTGGATCAGCTGCTAGGCCTCCCTCCTCATAGAGAGATTGATTTCTCTATTGATCTTACCTCAGGTGCTTTACCGGTGTCTATAGCCCCCTATAGATTGGCACCGATTGAACTTGCAGAATTAAAGAAGCAATTGCAAGAGTTGTTAGAATTGGGTTACATCAGACCTATGGTATCATCTTGGGGAGCCCGGTCTTGTTTTTCAGGAAGAAAGATGGATCCCTCAGGTTGTGTATAGATTACAAGATGTTAAATCAAGCAACTACGAAAAATAAGTACCCGTTACCTAGAATTGATGACCTATTTGACTAACTACAGTCTACAGCCGTGTTCTCTAAAATAGATTTGAGATCTGGTTACCATCAGCTCAGAATCAGGGAAGAGAATATTTCCAAGACTACTTTTAGAACCCGGTATGGACACTATGAATTCTTGGTGATGCCCTTTGGGTTAACCAATGCTCCAGCGGTGTTCATGGATCTAATGAATAAAAATTTTCATCCCTATTTGGACAATTTTGTGGTAGTGTTTATAGATGATGTTCTAGTTTACTCCCCCATGGAGGAAATGCATGCAGAACACTTGAGGGTGGTACTAGAAGTTCCGAGGAAGAATCAACTTTATGCTAAATTTAGTAAGTGTGAACTTTGGCGATCCGAAGTATAATTTTTGGGGCATGTGATTTCAAGAAATGGCATTTCAATACATCCTAGCAAGGTCGAGGTCATTTTGAATTGGGAGCAACCCAAGAATCTATCCGAAGTTAGGAGTTTCTTAGGACTAGCTGGGTATTACTGGAGGTTCATTGAAGGATTCTCTTCATTAGCGTTGCCCATGACTCAATTGACCAGAAAGGGATCACCTTATGTGTAGACTAGTGAGTGTGAGCACAATTTTCAGAAGTTGAAGGAAAAGCTCACCTCAGCACATGTACTCACCTTACCCCAAGGCTCAAGAGGTTTTGTACTTTACACTGACACATCTTTGAAGGGAATGGGCTGTGTTTTGATGCAGTATGTCAGAGTAGTACCTTATGCCTCCAAGCAACTATAAGATCATGAGATGAACTATCCAACTCATGATTTAGAGCTGGCAGCTATTGTGCATGCACTTAAGGTTTGGCGTCACTATCTTTACGGAGAGAAATTTGAGGTATTTATTGACCACAAGAGTTTAAAATACATCTTTTCTCAAAAGGATCTAAATTTGAGGCAATGCAGATGGTTAGAGTTACTAAAGGATTTTGACTTCTCCGTGAACTACCACCTAGGAAAAGTAATGTGGTGGCTGATGCACTGAGTAGGAAGAGACTTATGGCTTTGCAATTGCATCAACATTGGAGGGACATTGATGAATTGATTGCTCACTCCCCTAGCTAGGAAGTAGGGAGTTTTAGGCTTGCTGATTTAAAAGTGGGTTCTACACTTCTGGACTGAATCTAGGAGGCCCAGTTGAAAGACCCATTATTGCAAGGTTTATTAAGTAGGCCAGGTTTTGCTAGAGATGACTTGGGGTTAATTAGATTTCAGAGCCAAATATGTGTGCCAAAGGATGAGAAAACCAGGTTGATGTTACTGTCAGAAGGGCACAAATCTATCTATTCGGTTTACCCTGGCAGTACCAAGATGTACAGAGATCTGAAAAAGCAATTTTGGTGGCAAGGTATGAAGAAAGACATTGCAGAGATGGTGAGTAAGTGTTTGATCTACCAGTTAGCTAAGGTTGAACAATAGAGACCAGCTGGTTTGATGCAAAAAATTGAAATTCCAGTATGGAAGTAGGACCAAATTAATATGAACTTTGTATCAGGGTTGCCTCGGACTAGAAGGAAGCAAAATGCCATTTGGGTCGTTGTCGACAGACTCACCAAGTCGACACACTTTCTTGCTTACACCAAGACCCAATCAGTGGAAAGCCTAGCTCAGTTGTACATCAAAGAGATAGTAAGATTGCATGGAATTTCTATGTCCATCATTTCTGATAGAGATTCCAGGTTTACTGTTAGACTCTAGAAGGGCTTGCAATCAGCAGTGGGGACCCAATTAAAATTCAGCTCAGCTTACCACCCCCAAATTGATGGTCAATCAGAGAGGACAATTAGGACCCTAGAAGATATGTTGAGGGCATGCAGCCTTGATTGGCATGGGAATTGGGATGACCATCTACCACTAGTTGAATTTGGCTATAACAACAGTTACCATGCTAGTATTGGTATGACACCTTATGAAGCACTGTATGGAAGACCTTGTAGGACCCCCATCTGTTGGTCTGAAATGGGGGACAAGAGTTTGATTGAGTCAGATCTGATTTAAGACTGTACGGAGAAAATTAGAGTGATCAAGAGGAGGATCATAGCGGCTCAAGATAGGCAGAAGAGTATGCTGATAAGAGGAGAAGACCGTTGGAATTCTCCGTGGAAGATCATCTATTCTTGAAGGTATCTCCTACTAAGGGTGTCTTAAGGTTCAGTAAGAAGGGAAAATTCAATCCCCGGTATGTGGGACCATTTGAAGTTTTGGCCAGAGTGGGGATGGTGTTGTTGTGTTTGTTGAACCACTCCTATATTTTACCCTTATATTTTGGTGATAACCAAACATATAATTAATTAAATATTATTAATATTATGTTTTCTTAATAAATATAAATTTATGGCACTATTGTTGTGTGATTTACACTGAAAAGCAAAATCGATGTCTATTCAATATACATCGATTTCAGTTCACAAAGTGCCACATCGATTTCGCTTAAACATGGATTCTGTTCAAACATCGATTTCACTTAAATATGGATTCTGTAAACATCGATTTTACTTAAACATGGATTCTGTTCAAACATCGATTTCACTTAAACATCGATTTCACTCAAACATCGATTTCACTTAAACATCGATTTCACTCAAACATCGATTTCACTTAAACATCGATTTCACTTAACATCGATTCACTTAAACATCAATTTCCCTTAAACATCGATTTCACTTAACACGATTCCCTTGAAAACATGGATTTCACTTAACATCGATTCCCTTGAAAACATAGATTTCGCTTAAACATCAACTCTGTTGAAACATGGATTTCACTTAAAACATGGATTCGGTTCAAACATAGATTTCACTTAAACATCAACTCTGTTGAAACATGGATTTCATTAGAACATGGATTCTATTCAAACACAGATTTCAACTTAAACATAGATTTCCTTTATATTTCAAAATGTTTTTGGCATCTAGTGTAAAGTCAAATATATTTCGTTTCCATAATCTTCCATCTTTCTGACAGAAGATCTTTTCTATTCCACTAGATCTCTTCTCTCCTGTCAAACAAAAAGGGCTTACCTACCACTTCTAGGTGACAGTAGAAAACACAGAAGTGTGAGCCTTTTTGATAGAAACACTCTTTGATCTAAACACCTTCTTCTATGCTTGCAGATCTCGAAGACCACCAAGTGGCTGATAGTCTGAAGAAGAAGAATAGAAAAATCAGCAACGACTAGAAGAGTTCCAACGGATCTATTCAAAGCTACTCATATAAAAGATGAAGCAAGGCTGAAGAACAATAAGAGAGCTTTCCTAAAGATCTTTAAAGGAGTGTACATCCTGTGAGGAACCTCAACTCCACATACACTCAAATAAAGAGAGAAGAGCTCAAGCCCAATCAAGAGAAGCTTTTCATAGCAGAAGTTTTTGAAGCTTTCAAGCCTTTCTCTCTTCACTCTCTCTCTGTGATCATTGTAATCCTTGGGGAGAGTCCTTTGCTGAGAGTTTCTGGGTTAGAGTCCATTCTTGTAAAACTCTCACTTTGTTCGTTCTTTTCTAAGAAAGATTTCTGTCCAGCTGAGGGACTGTATTCAGTGTAGAACCTAGCTGGGGGTTTAAGTCTAGCAAAACCACACCGGGGTTTGTACCAGGAGGTTGACTTCTTGACCTGTAAGAGAAGTGGGTTGCCTTCTTGCCCGGGAAAGAGAAGAAGACCAGCTGGGGTGCTGGATGTTGTATTGTCTTTGAGGGGGACTGTACCTGGTTAGTAAAATCCCAAGAGATTGCTTGGGGACTGGACATAGGACTTCCATGTGGGAAGGAGCAAACCAAGATAAATTCCTTATGTTCTTTGTATGATTGTTCATTTGCTTCCGCACTGCTACTCTCTATCACACTCAACTAACCAAACTTTCAAGTGATAATTTTCTATGGTTAAGTTTCTGTTTCAGATTTCAGAAAACCTATTCACCCCCCCCTCTAGGTTAGCTTGCTGCGTACCAAAAGGGCCAATAAGTGGTATCAGAGTGAGGTTCTCTGATCAATCAAGAAAATCCAACGATCTTAGAGAAGAACCATGGCAGCTCAAGGATTTGTTGAAGGTCCATCAGTCATCAGACCTCCACTCTTTGATGGAGAGGATTACCAATACTGGAAAATGAGAATGGAATGCTTCATTCGAGGCACAGACTTTGATCTGTGGCAGGTAATAGAGGTAGGTGATTTTATTATTGTTTCTGCTTGAAGGTACTACTGCCATTACAACAACTGATAAGAGTAAATTATCTCTAAACTTTAAAGCAAAGAACTATTTATGTTGTGCTTTATCCAAAAGAGAATTTAGTAGAGTATCTGCAAGTAAATCTGCAAAAGAAATGTGGATAAACTGCAGGTAGCTTATGAGGGAACAGATAAAGTAAAATAAACTAGGATAGATTTTCTTTTCTCACAATATGAGCAATTAAAATGCTTCCAAACGAAAATATCACTTAGATGTATAATGATTTTCAAGCATAGTAGTTGGTCTAAGTTCTCTTGGTAAAAATCTTTCTGATGAGTAAACTGTCAGAAAGATACTTAGGTCTTTAACTATTTCATGGACCCCTAAGGTCACAGCTATTGAAGAAGCCCATGATCTAACCAAGTTTTCCATTGATAAATTAATTGGCTCTCTCATGGCACATGAAATCAATATGGAGCGACTATCTGAAAGCTCTTCCAAGAAAAAACTCACTAATGCTCTTAAAGTTGCAGCTGCTTCTTCCACCACTTCTTCTTTTCTAGTTCAAAAATTGTAGGTCTGAAGACAACGATGTGGATGATGTCCTATCCAAACTTCAGAAAATTCTCATGAAGAAGAAAAAATGGATCAAGAAGAATTCAAAAGAATGAGAAAAAGGAAAAAGAACCAGTCTGCTATGAATGCAGAAAACCTGGACATCCAAGACCAGACTGTCCTAAACTCAAGAAGACTGGTCAACCAGAAAAATCCAAGAAGCAACATAAGAAATTCAAAAGAAAAGCCATGGTGGCTGCTTGGGACAATGAAGAGGTCACAACTTCAGAATCATCAAGCTCAAATTCGAAAAAGAGCAGGTAAGTCTAGCCCTCATGGTAGGACTAGATGAGTACATTCTGACCCATCTTTTGATTCGTGCATAGATTCAGGGTCAGAGTCTGAAGACTTAGAAGAAGTCTTTAATGAACTTTATGAAAAACATAAAATGTCATAAAAGAATTAAAGAATCTGAAAAATAATCTACTTGCTTAGAAAACACTAACTCTGATCTTAAATCAGAAATGGAACAATTGGAAGCACAATTAAAGGAAAGTAAAGATAATAATCATCTTTTGAATGAAAACTTAAAAAACAAGAACAATGAAAAATTAGAGTTAGAAGAAAAATTTAAAACTCTAACTGAGGAAATTTTTTATTTAAAAGAATCAGTTAGAAAGTTAACTAAAGGGAAAACATCTCTAGCTCTATGCTGAAAAGGATCAAAATTTGGAAACAATAAACAAGGTCTTGGATACAAACCTCCTAAAAAAGGTAAACAAGTCATAATTCCTGAAAAATATCCATTACTAAAATTTGTAAAAGAAACCAAGATGCCTCAGAAAAAGACCCCTATAATGAACAAGCTCTATCAAAAGGAAAAGGATTCTAAAAATGTGTCTAAACAGACATTACAAAGATATATGTGACGACCCACATTATACGGTACGGTTATACCAACCCACGTCGGTTTTAGCGAGAGTCCTCACAGTGGGACATTTACCCAAACGATACAAATAGCTGAGATATACGCAAATATACAACAGAGTAGCGGAAGTAAAAGACAACTGTCCTCATTTATTCATCATCCACATTAAACATACATGAAATTCGCAATTAACATTAAGAGCTAAAAGTTCACATAATTTAAATGCTGAAATTTAAATACATAATGTCCACACTTATACATTCTTTTCATGATAACTCTAGTACAACGTTCAAATTACATACTATGAAATGCACAAGTCACAAAGAACTCCAAAGACTAATCTCCGCGCTCGGAGTCCGTCTCCACTGTCTCCTCCAACGGTGCCACGTCACCAACTACACCTGTACGCCGAAGCAAGGAGTGAGTCTAAAGACTCAGCAAGCAACACTACTCATAGCATACACGTATAAGTCATGGCGGTTTCTACATGCACATTCAAAATTTTCAACACATGGCATGCTAGTCATTTGAAAGTTTCAACCTATCATGAAAGTTTTACAAATTAATACATGGATCATGCTTTCAGATTTCTAAGAATAAACTTACCTATCACATGCTCTCTATTCAATTTACTCGTGAAATTTTGCCTTAAAGAACCAAGACATGAGAGCTACCAACATGAACACTGTGCATATATGAAAGGAAAACACAACTAGCATGAGTTTTACATATTCTTAAGTACATACATAGACATTTTCACATGCTTTAAGTTGCTGGTTTCACATGGTTTAATGGCTGTAAACCTACACATGAAGAGCCAATGTTGTTTAAAACATACCATGTGAACAACCAATCATGCTATTTTGTACAAGTGCTCATCAATTATCCCTAACATGAATTCTAGACATCTTCGCACATATAAACATGATGATAACACATGAAATTACTGATTTCACATGGTTTCAGATTTGTCTCACATGGATTTCAATGTCATATTCTCACATTTTTAGTTTCACATTTTCTTTACACAAGTTTCCATTCACATGGTTACACTTTACACATACACATTCACATTGTTCACTTACACATTAACACATGACACATACACATTACACATTACACATTCACATTTTAGGTGCCGTGACACATAGTCCAAACCACCAAAGAAGGACATATACACATCACATTACACATAGACGCCATCTAGGCATTTCAATGGCGACTCTTGGACTGCGCAGACCGGGAGAACAAGTCTCCACCCTAACCAGTGGTACTTGTCCACCTCCAGGATTTCCCCCTAATGCCCTTAGGGTCACTTACACATTGAACCTTCTCAGGGGGACTTTTCCCTGATACGGTTCCACTGCCCTCTGTGGAAGCAATGTCACACTTGGCACATTTACACATTTACACATTTTACCGATTTTCACATAGTTTGACACATGTCACTCTCATTCATTTACTTTCTCACTCACACACATTCTCTATTTCCTATCAGGACACTACAGATTTCAGGAGTTTAACACACAGTAAATTCACCAATCAGGTTGTGTTTAAACATATCTAACCACCTTACGATAACATACATAGATTTTTACATTTCACATGGAAAGTACATAACTCCTTATACACTGGTCCAAATGACCTGAAATTTTAACCACATGCTAATTTCGGGTTCAAGATCATACATTCAATTTTTCAGATTTTTCTGAGCTAAATAAATTTACAGTAAATAAACACCTATTTAGCATGCCATTCATAATTTAAGTTATATGGAGTTTAACACATCATGCATTTTTGCCACTGACTGTCTGAACAGAGACTACTGTTATATGCATGATCTGAGAATACAGAATTTCCTAAATCATACAACCATAGATCGATCACCACAATCTTTCTTGCATGCCTTTTTATTTACCGAACCGAATTTATTAGCAATTTATGCAAGCATGGACAATTTATCAAAATTGAGTATACGTATACTGACCCACTAATCTTCATGATCTGATAAAACTAGGCATTCAGACTAATCCTAATCATAAAGCAGGATTGGCAAGATTATCAACAAATCATGCTTACAAATTCATGGGATAAAATTTTCTAACATTCACCACCACACATCACACTCATCCACACACCACATTTAACAGTATACATAGTGTATAGGGTTACCATATATCCTCATCACGGAAACCATATCGAAATAGTTGTATAGGAAGGGCAGAACAGGTCACTGTTCTGTCCAGAGGAACTTGGCGGCGGTCTCTGGCCGCTAACTCAGTGTTAGCGGCATGGTCGATGGACGCCAAGCATAATCTCAGCGTCCAGTGACCTTGCCGTCGATGCAGGTCTGTGCAGAAACACAGACCCGAGCTCTCAAGTTGGGGTGAATTTGGGGGTCTAGGACACGAGGAAAATACACAAAAATGTTAAAAACCACCTAGACTCATACGGGAACCTTATGGTAGGGTCACTTGCCTTTTAGAAATTGCTCCAATGGATCAAAAGTGCTGGTGAAGCCCTCCTTGGGCAGTCCCAAGAAGGTGCAGAACGTCCTCCAAGATCTCCTCCCTCCGGCTCCTGGATGATCTCCACAGCAGGGAATGTCGGGGAGGTCTTCTCCTTCAGTCCAGCTAGCTTCTTGTCGAGGAAGATGGCCGGATCCAGCTTCAGAGGTTCAGATTTTTGGGTGCAAAGAGGGGGTTTCCTCACAGTCCAGAACTAGGGTTTTTCCTCTTGTTTCTCTCTTGCAAAGGGTGAAGAGAGGGCTGGGGAAGGCAGATCCGGGTTCATATGGGAGAGGCCTCTCTCCCACTCACAAGGTGACAAGATGGCTCTCAGAGCCGTTGGGGACAGCTCCCCAATGGGTGAGCTCCTTGTTTCCGGAATTTCTGGCTCTGCAACGCATGCAGGTCAGAGAAATAGGCGTCCACATCGTTAGACGCCAGGATTAGTGTTGGCGTCCATGTCTGGACGCTGACACCACCTCAACGGCTAGGGGTTGACGCCAATATGGCCTTCGGCCAGAAGTCTAAAACATGCAGAAACCATGCATGCCATGCATATATACATGCAATATGTATATGGTAGTGTATCCATACTATCACCATTCAATACATGCATTATTTACATCTAGTATAAACATATGCACACGTAATTGTACTAATTAATACGTACATAAATATGTATATACATACACAAGCACAACATACATACACAAATACAAATAATGCGACGGAAATTCGAGGGCCTTACACCCTCTCCCCCTTAAAGAAACTTCGTCCTCGAAGTTAGAACGACACTACTCAAACAAAAGGGGATACTTCTTCTTCATCGCATCCTCAAGCTCCCAAGTAGCCTCCTCTCGTGAGAAGTTCCGCCATAGGACCTTCACCGAGCAATTCTCTTGTTCCGGAGATGCTGAACCTTCCGGTCAAGAATGGCTACTGGTTGCTCGACATACGAAAGATCTGGCTGGATCTCCACTGGCTCATGACTAATCACATGAGACGGATCTCGGACATACTTCCTGAGCATAGATACGTGGAATACAGGGTGAACGCTAGCCAAAGCTGGGGGTAATGCTAGCTCATATGCCACGCTGCCCAAACGTCTGAGAATCTCATATGGGCCAATGAACTAGGGCTTAGCTTGCTATGCCTGCCAAATCTGACAACACACGAGTAGGCGATATCTTCAAGAAGACATGATCGCCAACCTCGAACTCCAAATCCTTTCTCCTGTTGTCGGCATAACTCTTCTGCCTATCCTGTGCCGCAACAAGCCTCTTCCTGATAAGCTGGATCTTATCCGAAGTTTCCTGAACTAACTCCGGTCCGATCAACTGCCTATCACCAGTCTCCTCCCAACATAAAGGAGATCTGCAGGGCCTACCATACAACGCCTCGAATGGAGCCATACCAATACTAGCATGAAAGCTGTTGTTGTATGCGAACTCCACAAGAGGTAAATGACGCTCCCAATCATCCTTCCAATCCAGAACACACGCTCTCAACATATCCTCGAGCGTCTGGATAGTCCTCTCGGACTGTCCATCGGTCTGGGGATGAAACGCCGAACTGAGCTTAAGCTCCGAACCTAACGCATCCTGAAGACCCTTCCACAATCTCGAAGTAAATCTCGGATCTCGATCCGAAATGATCGACTTCGGCACACCATGCAATCTAATGATACCACTAACATACAATCTAGCTAAACTCTCTACTGACTGCTTCTTCTTCATAGGCAAGAAATGAGCAGTCTTCGAGAATCTATCTACAACAACCCAAATCGAGTCATTGCCCCTTCTAGATCGAGGCAAACCCGAACGAAGTCCATAGTGACAGCTTCCCACTTCCACACTGGGATATCCATCCTCTGCATAAGGCCGGATGGTCGCTGCCGCTCGGCTTTCACTTGCTGACATACTAGACATCTAGACACATAATCCGCAACATCCTTCTTCATGCCGGACCACCAAAATGATCTCTTCAGGTCTTGATACATCTTAGTGTTACCCGGATGAATAGAGAATCGCGATCTATGAGCCTCCGCTAACACATGCTCGGACATCTACTAAATCAGGGACACAAACACGGTGCTGAAATCTAATCACACCGTCCTCATCACGAGCAATGCCCGCCTTACCCACTAACTCTAACAATCTAGGGTCGGCTTTCTGTTGCTCAATCACCTCATCCAAGACTGAGGATCTAAGGGATAGCTGAGCTATAAAAGCCTGACACAGCGATGGCTCTAACTCGGTCATAGAGCACGCTGCATCCTCCAACATCTTCCAATCCTGCTAGAGCGAAGACCTCTTTCTACTAAGAGCATCCGCTACGACGTTCGCCTTTCCAGGATGATACTGAAGGTCGAAGTCATAGTCCTTCAAGAACTCAATCCATCTCCTCTGCCTCAGGTTTAATTCCTTTTGGGAGAAAAGATACTTCAAGCTCTTGTGGTCGGTAAACACCTCAAATCTGACACCATAAAGATAGTGCCTCCAGATCTTTAGTGCATGAACCACAGCTGCGAGCTCCAAATCATGAGTCGGATAGTTCCTCTCATGCTCCTTCAACTGACGAGAAGCATAAGCCACTACCCTATCTTGCTGCATGAGCACACAGCCTAAACCAATCTGAGATGCATCCGTATAAATGGCAAAACCTTCTGGACCACTAGGCAATACCAATACCGCAGAAGTAAGCTTAGCCTTCAATAGCTGAAAGCTACGCTCACATGCCTCAGACCATACGAACTTCTCACCTTTCCTGGTCAGCTTTGTCAAGGGGCGGCGATGGATGAGAAACCCTCAATGAATCGCCGATAATAACCAGCTAACCCAATAAACTACGAATCTCCGAAGGAGTCTGGGAATCTCCCAATCCATAACTGCTGGACCTTGCTGGATCAACAGCTACACCAGCGCCGGAGATACATGCCCCGAGAAATGAACCTCGCGCAACCAGAAAATCGCACTTGCTGAACTTCGCATACAGCTTGTGCTCACGGAGACCTCTAAGACTAACCTCAAATGCTGACGGTGCGTGGCCTCATCCGGAGAATAGACCAACACATCGTCAATAAACACACACACAAAGCTATCTAAATACGGACTAAACACCCGGTTCATGAGATCCATGAACGCTGCAGGGGCGTTGGTCAATCCGAAAGGAAGAAGAACCAAACTCATAATGTCCATAACGGGATCTAAATGCCGTCTTGGACACATCCTCACTCCTAATCCGCAGCTGATGATAACCAGATCGCAAGTCAATCTTAGAAAAGACTGATGCATCCTGCAACTGGTCAAACAGATCATCAATCCGAGGTAAGGGGTACCTGTTCTTCACAGTCACTGGTTCAACTTCCTATAGTCAATACACAACCTAAGTGACCCGTCTTTCTTCTTGACGAACAATACAGGTGCGCCCCAAGGGGAAACACTAGGGCGAATGAATCCCTTATCAAGCAATTCTTGCAATTGCTTCCTCAACTCGGCTAACTCTGCAGGGGCCATCCGATATGGGGCCTTCGAGATAGGAGAGGTGCCTGGAAGCAACTCTATAGTGAACTCTATCTCTCTATCCGTGGCAATCCAGACAAGTCATCGGGAAAGACATCTGGAAAATCCTGCACCACATCGATCTCTGCAAGAGTCAGTGACGAACCAGCATCGGGTACTAGCATAACGCTGGCAAGAAATGCGTCACAACCCTTGTTCACCATGCGCATCGCCTTCATGGCGAGATGACTAACTTTCCCGCTAAGTTCTTTGGCAAGGGATGAGAGAACTCGTCCTCACCAGGAATGCGGAAAACAATCCTCTTCCGACGACAATCCACTAACGCATAGTGCTCCTCTAGCCAATCCACCAAGAATAGCATCATAGTCCTTCATCTTTAGCAAGAAGAAACACCCATCTAGGATTCTATCCTCAATGCACACAGGTAACGACGGAATGCACTTCCTAGTCGATACCGTACCCGCAGGGGTGTGCACAGACAAAAACCTCTAAACCTCTAACTCTACGCCTGACTCTAGGGCTAACTGCCTAGCGAACCGCTCGGAAATGAACGAGTGAGTAGCACCCGTATCAAACAAAACCCGAGCGTGCACACCTAAAAGCAAAACCGTACCTTCGGTGACATGCTCCGCCTGCTCGGCGTCCTCGCGTGCCAAAGCAAACACTCGAGCTGGGGCTCGAGGCCTTCCTGGTCTTCCTGTAGCTGGCGCGGCTGCCGCTACTGCTGGGGCTGGCGCTCCACGCTGAGCTCCCTGCTGAAGTCTTGGGCAATCCTTGATCTTGTGGTCGCTGCTCCCGCACTTCAAGCATCTACCCGCTACCAACCAACACTCGGAACCACCATGTGTCTTCCCGCAATGGGGACACTCTTTCTTCACACCAGGGGAACGTACAGAAGGTACCTGAGAGTTGCTGACTGTCACGGATCGCTGCGGTGTCTGGTACACCGTTTTCTTCTTATCCTGCCGCTGGAATGTCGCTGCGGCCTCTTCTGCGAAGCCTTCTTTTCCTCCAGATATTGCTCCATTTCTCCCTCCTGCCTGCAGGCAGCACTGAGGGCCTCGTCCAGCGTGCGGTGGTCAAACGCCACGAGTCTCGTCCGCAGTGATGGCTTGAGTCCCATCACGAATTTCTTCTTCTCTTCCTGCGCTCATCCTCTACGATATGCGGTGCATATTAGAAAGTTCAGAAAACCTTGCCTCGTATTCCAGCACGGTCATGGAGCCTTGCGTCAGGGAGAGAAATTCCTGCTCCATTTTGTCCTGGATATGCTCTGGGACGAACTTGGCTCGAAAGAGTCTCACGAACGCGTCCCACGTCACGTCTACTGCTCCGTCCTCAAAGCGTGTACGTAGTAGGGAGGACCACCATACATCCGCTCTCTCCTGCAATACACCTTCATAAGCACCAACTAACAAATTCTAAATTAAGCAGAACATACAAACATACAAAATTAAAAGTCTACCTGTAGCATGTAGGTGGCTAATGTCACCTTATCCTCATCAGGGCACCTGATGGCTCGGAAGATTTTCTCTGTCTCCCTTAACCAACTTTCTGCCATTAATGGATCACTCTCCCCCTTAAAAGAGGGTGGGGTCATCCTCTTGAATCGCTCCATGATGGGAGGTCCACCATGGTCCTGAGCTGGTGCCTGAGCCTGCTACATTAAACAATAAACAATATACGATAAACACAATATCATGCAATTTAAATAGCAAACTACTTAGTTGTTTCATTATTCTACCTGGGCCTCCAACTGTGCCTGGAGTGCTGCCTGGGTATGAGCCTGCGTCTGCATGGCTTGTACCAGACCTTGCATGAATACTCCGTAATCCACAGGCGGCGGTGGGGGAAGTACAGGGCCTCGTGGTGCTGGGGCCTGTTGCTCCGCCTGCTCATCACGTCGCGGCTCGTCCTCACGGGCCGACGCTCCACCACGCTACCTCTCGAAGCCAGGCTGTAATAAATTTCAGCCACCATTAGAGCTAGGTTACTAAGTTTTCTAACCATTTCTTATCTATCTTTCACTTCTTATTAGTGTTTTCTACACATGTGGACATACTTAGCATGCAATGGGGATGATGACTTAGGTATATTCATGTGCAATCTCAACCGTCGCTCTGATACCAATCTCTGTGACGGCCCTCATTATACCGGTACGGTTATACCAACCCACGTCGGTATAGCGAGAGTCCTCACAGTGGGACATTTACCCAAACGATACAAACAGCTGAGATACACGCGAATATACAACAGAGTAGCGGAAGTAAAAGACAACTGTCCTCATTTATTCATCATCCACATTAAACATACATGAAATTCACAATTAACATTAAGAGCTAAAAGTTCACATAATTTAAATTGCTGAAATTAAATACATAATGTCCACACTTATACATTCTTTTCATGATAACTCTAGTACAACGTTCAAATTACATACTATGAATGCACAAGTCACAAGAACTCCAAAGACTAATCTCCGCGCTCGGAGTCCGTCTCCACTGTCTCCTCCAACGGTGCCACATCACCAACTACACCTGTACGCCGAAGCAAGGAGTGAGTCTAAAGACTCAGCAAGCAACTCTACTCATAGCATACACGTATAAGTCATGGCGGTTTCTACATGCACATTCAAATTTTCAACCCTGGCATGCTAGTCATTTGAAAGTTTCAACCTATCATAAAAGTTTTACAAATTAATACATGGATCATGCTTTCAGATTTCTAAGAATAAAACTTACCTATCACATGCTCTCTATTCAATTTACTCATGAAATTTTGCCTTTAAAGAACCAAGACATGAGAGCTACAACATGAACACTGTGCATATATGAAAGGAAAACACAACTAGCATGAGTTTTACATATTCTTACATACATAGACATTTTCACATGCTTTAAGTTGCTGGTTTCACATGGTTTAATGGCTGTAAACTACACATAAGAGCTACAATGTTGTTTAAAACATACCATGTGAACAACCAATCATGCTATTTTGTACAAGTGCTCATCAATTATTCCTAACATGAATTCTAGACATCTTCTCACATATAAACATGATGATAACAACATGAAATTACTGATTTCACATGGTTTCAGATTTGTCTCACATGGATTTCAATGTCATATTCTCACATTTAGTTTCACATTTTCTTTACACAAGTTTCCAATTCACATGGTTACACTTTACACATACACATTTCACATGGTTCACTTACACATTAACACATGGACACATACACATTTCACATGGTTCACTTACACTTAACACATAGACACATACACATTACACATTACACATTCACATTTTAGTTCCGTGACACATAGTCCAAACCACCAAAGAAGGACATATACACATCACATTACACATAGACGCCATGTAGGCATTTCAATGGCGACTCTTGGACTGCGCAGACCGGGAGAACAAGTCTCCACCCTAACCAGTGGTACTTGTCCACCTCCAGGATTTCCCCCTAATGCCCTTAGGGTCACTTACACATTGAACCTTCTCAGGGGGACTTTTCCCTGATACGGTTCCACTGCCCTCTGTGGAAGCAATGTCACACTTGGCACATTTACACATTACACATTTTTACCGATTTTACACATAGTTTGACACATGTCACTCTCATTCATTTACTTTCTCACTCACATGCACATTCTCTATTTCCCTATCAGGACACTACAGATTTCAGGAGTTTAACACACAGTAAATTCACCAATCAGTTGTGTTTAAACAATATCTAACCACCTTACGATAACATACATAGATTTTTACATTTCACATGGAAAGTACATAACTCCTTATACACTGGTCCAAATGACCTGAAATTTAAACCACATGCTATTTTCGGGTTCAAAATTATACATTCATTTTTTCAGATTTTTCTGAGCTAAATGGAATTTACAGTAAATAAAACACCTATTTAGCATGCCATTCATAATTTAAGTTGATATGGAGTTTAACACCATCATGCATTTTTGCCACTGACTGTCGGAACAGAGACTACTGTTATATGCATGATCTGAGACTACAGAATTTCCCTAAATCATACAACCATAGATTGATCGCCACAAATCTTTCTTGCATGCCTTTTTATTTACCGAACCGAATTTATTAGCAATTTATGCAAGCATGGACAATTTATCAAAATTGAGTATACGTATACTGACCCACTAATCTTCATGATCTGATAAAACTTAGGCATTCAGACTAATCGTAATCATAAAGCATGGATTGGCAAGATTATCAACAAATCATGCTTACAAATTCATGGGATAAAATTTTCTAACATTCACCACCACCATCACACCACTCACCACACACCACATTTAACAGTATACATAGTGTATAGGGTTACCATATATCCTCATCACGGAAACCATACCGAAAATAGTTGTATAGGAAGGGCAGAACAGGTCACTGTTCTGTCCAAGGAACTTGGCGGCGGTCTCTGGCCGCTAACTCAGTGTTAGCGGCATGGTCGATGGACGCCAGCATAATCTCAACGTCCAGTGACCTTGCCGTCGATGCAGGTCTGTGCAGAAACATAGACCCAGCTCTCAAGTTGGGGTGAATTTGGGGGTCAAGGACACGAGAAAAATACACAAAAATGTTAAAACCATCCTAGACTCATACGGGAACCTTATGATAGGGTCACTTGCCTTTTAGAAATTGCTCCAATGGATCTAAGGTGCTAGTGAAGCCCTCCTTGGGCAGTCCCAAGAAGCTGCAGAACGTCCTCCAAATCTCCTCCCTCCGGCTCCTGGATGATCTCCACAGCAAGGGAATGTCGGGGAGGTTTCTCCTTCAGTCCGCTAGCTTCTTGTCGAGGAAGATGGCCAGATCCAGCTTCAGAGGTTCAGATTTTTGGGCTGCAAAGGGGGGTTTCCTCACAGTCCATAACTAGGGTTTTTCCTCTTGTTTCTCTCTTGCAAAGGGTGAAGAGAGGGCTGGGGAGGCAGATCCGGGTTCACATATGGGAGAGGCCTCTCTCCCACTCACAAGGTGACAAGATGGCTCTCAGAGCCGTTGGGGACAGCTCCCCAATGGTGAGCTCCCTTGTTTCCGAAATTTCTGGCTCTGCAATGCATGCAGGTCATCGAAATAGGCGTCCACATCGTTAGACGCCAGGATTATGTGGCGTCCATGTCTGGACGCTGACACCACCTCAACGGCTAGGGTTGACGCCAATAAGCCTTCGCCAGAATTTTAAACATGCAGAAAACTATGCATGCCATGCATATATACATACAATATGTATATGGTAGTGTATCCTACTATCACCATTCAATACATGCTTATTTACATCTAGTAAAACTATGCACACGTAATTGTCTAATTAATATGTACGTAAATACGTATATACATACACAAGCACACATACATACACAAATACAAATAATGCGACGGAAATCGAGGTCCTTACATAATAAGAACTCAAAACAAATTATATTCATTGTGTTCTCATTGCAATAAATTAGGACAGACAGAAACACCTACACAACAAGGCACCTAATATGATTCCAAGGATATTTTCATGCATCTAACCATCAAGGACCAAAAAGATTTGGGTACCTACTTCTGAGTAGTTTATTTGCAGGATAGCCTTGGAGCATCAAAATCAAAGATGCTCAAGGCATTGGTGACTGCCAGCTCTTCATCCAACTCATATTTGAAGAGGGAGTAGTCCATTTTGTTTTTAATTTATAGTACTACTAACAACTTTTTGCAAGTCTCATTCAAGTGGAGCCTCTCATTCAGGGGGAGCACCGACTAAGGGGAGTTATACATAATGTCAATTATTGTGACCTGTTGCCCAGCTAGCTAGCCCAGAGGGGGGGTGAATGGGTTATTAAAAATTGATCTTTGATTAATACCTGTTCACTAAAAGGATTACACAACAACTTAAACGAAGGTTAGAGTTAGAGAAATGAGATATCAAACACACAAAACACAACAACCACAAGACACAAGGATTTTTATCCTGGTTCCGAACTCCTCTCCACAGGAGACCTACGTCCAGTCCCTGAGCAATACCTCAGGATTTCACTATCAAGGGTACTATCCCCCTCACGGATCCTTACACCCAGCCTCAACTGGTCTTCCTTCAACCTGAAGGGAAAACAACCACCTTGGATACCACCAGGTCTTCCTTCACCCAGAAGGGAACACAACTAATAAAAAGAAGTATAAGAACAAGCTTCAGGAACTAGCTCAAACAGCTACAATCTGAAGCAAACAAGCCTCGAGAGAGAAGGAATTTTAACACTGGTTTCTCTCCAAAGACTACACTGGCTCTCACAGGAATTCTTCTTCTTGAACACTGAGAGCTAAGATGGATTGGAATAGAGTGCTTCGCTCTAGTTTGAATCACAGAAGACTTGAAGGATTGGCGATGCTTTCTTTCAGAATAATAATCTTCAAAAGTCTTGTTCTTCTCAGTCTTGAGTCTTGTATTTAAGCTTCTACTTGAAATTTGAACGTTAAAGATCCGTTGTCTCTCATCCTGGTGAACGTTAGACTGGTCTGCAAGGAAGCTTCTGATCTTCAGTCTTTTATCCTTTAGTACACGCCAGAGAAACATTTTAATATCTTGTATCTTGTGTCCAACGTTGTACAGATAGATCTTGTCAGGTATCTGCAAGCATGTCAACAATAAATGGGAGACAGCTAGGGCTGTCGTTGATCGTTAGTCACAGTTTGGAAAAGATATTGCTAGTTTTAGCAAAGCTCCTTTCTGTCAAAATAAGAAGTAGACAGAGTAGCACAATGGTGGAAGATATCGTCTGCATGCATGAGAGATACGTTCAGAGTGCATTGAATGCATAGCAGTCAAACAGACGAGATACGACTTTGACTATTCAACGTATATCAAAGAGTGTTGATATAATATGAAATCGATATGAACAAAGCCGATGCCTTTATGACCTATGAAATCGTTATAAGTTGATAGGCAAATCGTTATTATAATATGAAATCGTTTGAGATAAATCGTTGTATTTCTGAAGAATCGATATGAAACTCTTAACAAATCGTTATGAGATGCAATCGTTGTGTTTTTTGAAATCGATATGAAACACTTAACAAATCGTTATGAGATGCAAATCGTTGTGTTTCTGAAGAAATCGATATGAACACTTAACAAATCGTTATGAGATGCAATTGTTGCGGGCTCTAAAGGAATCGTTACGATAACTTATGGAGTCGTTGTGACGAGCAAGTCGTTACGGGCTCTAAAGGAATCGTTATGATAACTTATGAGTCGTGTGACGAGCAAGTCGTTACGGGCTCTAAAGAATCGTTACGAGAACTAAAGAAATCGTTACGAGACAAGTCGTTACGAGTTCAAAAGAAATCGTTACGAGTACTGAAGAAATCGTTACGACAGACAAGTCGTTACGCTTTCTAAAGAAATCGTTGCGATGTCTTATAGAATCGTTTCGACGGTCAAGTCGTTACGCTTTCTAAAGAAATCGTTGCGATGTCTTAGTAAATCGTTATGAGATCTTTAAGAAATCGTTACGGTATCGATTTGTTTGAAACATCACGACTTTTCGGTCAGAAAGGAATCGATCATAATACTTATGAAATCTTATGATGACTCTATTGAAATCGATATGAACTTATAAAGGAATCGTTCTGATTATCAATAGAAGTCGATATGAAGTATGAAGAAGTCGATGCAATGACTTGGAAAAATTATGAAATGAGAGTCTTACCTGATTGTCTTGAACTTTCTTTTACTTTTATTTCCTGTCCTCAAGGCTCAAGTAATTCATTAGTAATGTTTTGTTAATCATCAAAATTAATATAAAATAAGTGAATTAATTTATATGGAGAAAGTTTGGTCATCAATCTCCCCTTTTTGATGATGACAAAATATACTAAACAACATAATGAAAACAACATGTTTTTCAGAGTTGCATTAGTTTTCTCCCCCTTTTTGTCAATAAACAAAAAGATAGTCTATGAGACAAAGAAGAGAGAAAACTTTGTATTAATTAGGAGTAAGATAATACATAGGAGACAAAAGGGAGGCATGCTGGGAAATAACAGTCCATGCCTTGATCTCCATATCTTCAAAAGTCTGGCGGAAAACACCAGGAGCAACTGAGAAGGAAGAACCCATGGCTGGAGAGATCCTCTGAATGTAAAGCTGCCGCTGCTCTTCCAGGAATTCTTCATACTGATCTTTGTCCAGTATGAATCGAAGTAGGTGCTCTTTCCAAAGCTGGCACGATGGAGAAATCTATCCAGAGAGATTGGATAGAAATTCTTCTGATCAAGCAGATCCTGCTTCAGAGCATAGAAGGCAGTATATCTGGCTGCCCACTGAACATAGATCTCTTGAATGGGATTTATGGAGTTGAGATCCATGAAGGCTTCGGCTGATAGAATAGGCTTAGCTTGACGGACCAAGGAACTGTTGATGGCTTGCAACTGAAGATGGGGTTCCTTGTAGAGCGTTTCCCATATGGTGGGAGAAAGCCTCTCACACTCAGAGATGAGTGGAGCCAAAACTTGAGAGGAAATGCGGCCAGAGTGGTATTCTCTGAAGATAAACCGCAAAAAGGAAGGCATTCTACCCTGCTTAGCTGACATTCTGCCCATCTGCTTAGCAAACATATCAAAGGTGGGAGCCTGCATCTGAGTCAAACACTAAGGAGTGTAGCTTCGGCAGAAGAACTGGAGAGTCAACTTTGAGATCGGCAAAATCCACTGTGAGGGGAAGATTTATTGGATCTGATCTCAACATCACTATGGCTGAATGAAATTGGTAGAACTGGACTTCAGGCAGCTTGTTCAAGTAGCAGAAATCACTGTACAGCTGGAAGTTCTTGGCAATTCTATCTCTTTCAAAATGAAAGGTCCCCAAGAGTTTTTATGCTGAAGAGTAAACCACTCAGAAAGAGTGAGTGGGTGAGCTCTATGGGTAAGGGATTCTGCCCTGGCAGTCAAGTATTTGGTGTACTGAGCTTTGTTGCCCTTGACATTGGCCCACTGATCTTCAGTCTTGAACTCAGTGCCCTCAAAGATTTTGGATTTTTGAGGGTGGGACAGCTGGGTAAAAGGAAGAACATGTTTAAATGCTCAGAGAGGTTGAGGAAAGGAATACCATAGACGGTGGAGAGGATGCATTTTTGAAGGTATTCCCTATAGATAGGTCTTCTCTGAGGTTCGAGGGTAAGAGAGTACCAAAGAGGAGGAAATAATGGTGAGGAGGGGATGCTGACAGAGGATGAATGTTTCCTCTTTTTCTTGGCAGGACTGGGAGGATCAGTCCTGTGGATATGAGTGGCAGTGGAGAGAATGGTGAGGAGGGTATTTCTCTCAAAATCATCCGGAATATTAGTGTCAAAGACACCAAGAAGTTGAGGTTTTTCCGGAATGAAGGTGACAGAGGAAGGAGGAGTAGGAGGATAGAAGAGGTGTTTGGGATTGAAGGATGTAGACGGGTGAACTGGAGTGGTTTGAGTGAGAGGTGAAGAAGGTGAGAATGATGATGGAGCTGAGGTGTGAGAAGGAGTGGGAGAGAAAGAAGGTTGAGATGAACTGAGAGAAGAAGGTTGGGTGCGAGGCATAGGGTGTTTGAGAGTTGGTGGTGCTGGAGGGGCTGTAGAAGGAGATGAAGTGAGGAGAGGGTTGGAGTTGCAAGAGTAGAAGTGTCAGGGGCCTTGGTAGCTTCAATGGGCTCTTTCCCTTTTGCATGACCCTCTCTGACAACTGCAGACGGCCCAGATGGCCCTGATGCTGGCACTGATGGCCCTGATGCTTGAGCTGAAGGCCTTGAGACTCTGAGCTGAGCCCTGCTGGCCGAGACTCTTGAGCTGGAGGCCCTGGTGGCCGAGGAACAGCTGCTGATCTGCTCTGAGTAGCTGCAGGAAAAAACCACTTGACCTTGAAAGAGTAGCAAGCATGGACTTCATATCAGACATTTCCTTGTTGAACCACTTCATAGCATTTCGGACTGAAGATAGCTCAGAGGTGGTTGAAGCTTGACTGGTCAGAATGCCTTGCACAGGTCTGAACTGATGATAAAATATCTCCTTGAGCCTTCAACAATTCCATAACTGGCTTCAGATTTACTTTTCTGTGGCTCTTTCTTGACCTTCTGTGAACCACTCTCTTTTGTTTGCTCTGCTGAGTGACAATCCTCAATATGTACATGGCTTGCACTTGGTTCTTCACTTACAGGAGCGCTGGCAGGAGAGATTTTTTTGAGATGGTGCATCTGTCTCAGGAGCTTTTCTATCAATGGTTCCTCATTGCCAGTTTGCTCCCCCTGAATAGGAGCATGGAGATCAACATTTTCTAGCTCCCCCAGGGCAGGAGCTTCCTCCAAAACAATTTTCTCAGAGTGGCCTTCTGCCACGGATTCTGACAAGTTTGATTCACTAGCATGTTGTTCCCCTTGGCTGGAACATCTTCCAAAATCACTTCTTGTTGAGTAGCTGCTTGCACCTCAACACTGACAACTGATTCAGTCAATTTTCTGTATGGCCTGGTGCCATAGCTTCTTCTTCATCAAGTCCACCTGTTTCTGAAGTAACTGAGGTGGAGGGAAGAGTCCAAAACATCTCTTAAAATAGAGCAACTATTGAGGTGGGCAAAGGATCTGCCACACCTGCTACAGCTTCTTCCATTTGAACTTCTGGAGGATGAGATTCATTTCTATAATAGGTGATCCTGAAATCTCTGCTTGGAGTTCCACTGAAGGTACTGCTGCTGCTCTCTCTACTGCTGCTGATCTTACCTCTAAAACTGCTGGAGGATCTCTGCTTCTTCTTGAATCTCTGGACATCTCCGATGATGGCCTCTCCCTCTGCCACAGAGGTCTTGGTCCATATCCCATTTTGCACTGAAAAACCACTTTTCTTAAGGTTCCTGGACCTTATAGACTGGCCCATCTTTTCCACAACAGCTCCAGATAAATCAACTCCAAAATGCTTGAAAATCTTGGTTAGGAGATGAGCGTAGGGCAAGGATACATTCATTTTGCTCTTTGTATCCCAGATTTGAGCACTAGCAAACTTCATTCTCTCCAACATGACTGCGGCCAAGTTAATCTCCTTATTCTGGATTACCCAGAACATCATATCCGAATCTGCCCTAGTGCAAGATGAGAAAGTAGCACTCCGGGGAACCATAATTTGGCAGATAATGAAATGGAGTAGACGGTTGAATGCAGACATTTGATTGATATCTAATTTTCCGTCTTTCAGCCTGAAACCTGGACCTATAATGCCAAGACCCTTTGCTTCATCGTTCACGGTGTGAACCCCACTATGTCCAGATGTCTTCACTCCAAACACGTGTGCAGGAGTTCATGGTCTACCTTAATTTGGATACCCTTAACAGAGGAGACAAGGGACCCATCCGCCTCTGACTTCAGACAAACGAAAAAGGCTTTCACCAGGTCGGGATAACTTACCTCGAGAAAGTGGCAACATCCATCCACTGCATCCTTCTCAAAGCTTCTACTAAACTGCTCATGCCATTCTTCTCTAGATTCTGAACATCCACTGCCTTGTTTCCGCAAATCTTCGTCTTCACGAAGGTGAATCTTTCCTGCTGCTCTGCGGACAGGTACTCAGCACTGTAGCCCCCTACACTTCCGGAGATCATCGGAGTGGCCATGGGTAGAGAGAAGAAAACGGTTCTGGAGAAGGGAGATGATGGAAGATGGAAGCCCTCGAGGGATTCTTCGCGGGAAGAAGAGAAAGCTTCAAATCTTGCAGAGAGTCGATGCCGGAATCGTTAGGGCATCGGCTTTGGGCGAACAGATAAAAGAGAAAGGGTAAGGTGGAAGATGAGTCGTTCCCAGAACGATTTGACTAATTAAAATTACTTTATCGAAAACAGGAAGCGCCAAAAGGCGGTAACGGCAGAAGCGACAAAAGGGTTTGACGAGTCAAACTGCTTTTAACACAACAGCGGTCAAAGAAGAGTAAATAAGCTGAGTTTTGCTTAAAGTCAGGAAAGAGAGAAAATTTCATTTAATCTGAAAAATTTATATGCAATTAAATACAGAAATCTTTTCACAAATTGCACATCCCTAATTCCCTTCTAAGAGATGTAAATCTCTCTTCAGGTAGGGCTTTTGTGAAGATATCTGCTAGTTGACCATTTGTATCTATAAAAGAAATTTCTAAGTTACCACTAGCTACATGATCTCGAATGAAGTGATATCTAACCTCAATATGTTTAGTCCTTGAGTGTTGCACTGGATTCTTGGTGAGGTTGATGGCACTTGTATTATCACACAGTAGTGGAATTGACTTGATATGAATGCCGAAATCCTCAAGTTGTTGCTTTATCCATAGGAGTTGTGTACAGCAACTTCCAGCAGCAACATATTCTGCCTCAGCTGTTGATAGAGCTACTGAATTTTGTTTCTTGGAGGACCAAGATATCAGACATCCTGCAAGAAACTGACAACAACCACTGGTGCTCTTTCTATCTACTTTGCATCCAGCATAATCAGCATCAGAATATCCTACTAATTTATTTCACAAGATTTTGGATACCAAAGACCTAAATCATGAGTTCTAGCTAAATACCTAAATATTCTTTTCACAAAATTAAATGAGACTCTCTAGGGTCTGCTTGATATCTAGCACACATGCATACACTAAATAAAATGTCTGGTCTACTTGCTGTTAAGTAAAGTAATGACCCTATCATGCCTCTATAGTTCTTTTGATCTACCTTTTTACCATTTTGATCACTGTCCATTCTGGTTGATGTGCTCATTGGCGTTGACTGGCTTCGCACCTTCAAAACCAAATTTCTTTAATAGCTCTTTGGTGTACTTGGCTTGACAGATGTGGGTGCCTTCCTTCCCTTGCTTGATTTGTAATCCAAGGAAGTAGTTTAGCTCTCCCATCATACTCATTTCAAATTCTCCCTGCATAAGCTTTTCAAAGTACTTGCAAAGAGATTCATCAGTAGATCCAAAAATAATATCATCTACATATATTTGCACAAGAAGTATATGTTTGACTTTAGATTTTATAAATAATGTACTATCTACTTGACCTCTAGTGAAACCATGATCTAATAAGAAATTACTGAGCCTCTCATACCAGGCTCTAGGTGCTTGCTTTAAACCATATAGAGCCTTATGGAGTTTAAATACATGATTTGGAAATTTGGTGTCATCAAAACCTGGAGGTTGTTCAACATACACCTCCTCTTTGATAAATCCATTTAAAAAGGCTGATTTGACATCCATTTGAAAAATTTTAAATCTAATGCAGATGCATAAGCAAGTAAAATCCTAATAGCCTCAAGTCTAGCCACAGGTGCATAGGTTTCATCGAAATCTATGCCTTCCTCTTGGGAATAGCCTTGAGCTACCAGTCTGGCCTTGTTCCTTAAGATTACTCCAGACTCATCCAGTTTATTTCTGAACACCCACTTGGTGCCAATAACTGAATGATTGGATGGTCTAGGAACAAGTGACCATACTTGGTTTCTCTTGAACTGATTTAGTTCATCTTGCATGGCTATTATCCATGATTCATCAGTTAAAGCTTCATTGACTGTCTTAGGCTCTATTTGAGAAACAAGGCTAAATAATCACAAGGATTACATTACCTCTTGTTCTTACCCCTACGGATGGATCACCAATATATTCTCAGGAGGGTGATCTTTCTTATGTCTCCATTCTTTTGGAAGGTTTTCATGTTGAATTTCAGTCTGCTGCAGTTCTTCCAGAGGTGGATCTTCCTTGTCCTCAATTGAGGTATTCTTTAATTTTTCGGACAAGTCATCTGCATCATCAATGTCACTAATTTCTTCCTTTTTCAAGGAGGGGTTAGATTCATCAAAAATAACATGCACAGATTGTTCAATTAATAATGAGCGTTTATTGAAAACTCTATAACCTTTGGTTTAGAAGTGTACCCCATAAAGATGCCTTCATCTGATTTGGCATCTAACTTGCCAATGTCCCTTTTTCCATTGTTATGGATGAAGCAAGGACATCCAAATATTTTGAAGTGACTGATCTTTGGTTTCTTTCCCTTGTAGAGTTCATAAGCAGTCTTCTTCAGATTGGCCTGATCATTACCCTATTAATGATGTAGCTTGCAGTGTTGATGGCTTCGGCCCAAAAATATCTTGGCAAGTCATATTCTGATAACATTGTTCTTGCCATATCCAAAAGAGTTCTATTTTTCCTCTCAGCAATTCCATTCTGTTGAGGTGTCCTTGGTGCTGAGAAGTTGTGCTCAATTCCTTGATCATTACAGAACTTTGCAAACTTTTCATTCTGAAACTCACCACCATGATCTGATCGGATAGAGATAATGGTGAACTTCTGATCTTTCTGAACTTTCTTGCTGAAGCTGACAAAATTATCAAAGGTGTCATCTTTGTGCTCTAGAAAGGATACCCAAGTAAATCTTGAGTAATCATCAACTATGACAAACCAAAATTCTTTCCTCCAAGACTGGTAGTCCTCATTGGCCCAAATAGATCCATATGAAGTAATCTAATGGCTTTGAGGTGGTCACTACTGTCTTTGATTTGAAAGAGCTCTTGGTGTGCTTTCCTCTTGCACAAGGTCTGCAGATGCTATCCATTTTTGAGTTGACCTTTGGCAATCCTTCCACTAGATTTCTCTTTCTGAGCTTGTTCAATCCATCCAAGCTGCAGTGGCCCAGTCTTCTGTGCCACAGCTCTGTTGATTGATCTTTGCTGGCTGCCAAACAGACATCTTGATCCTTGAGTTCCTCGAGATAGAGAACATACAAATTTCTTTCTCTATATGCTTCAAATATGACTGCTCCATCCTTTAATATACTGCACTTTGATTCTTGGAACTGAATCTGATGGCCTTTGTCACACAACTGGCTGATGCTGATGAGATTGTGCTTTAATCCTTTGACTAGCATTACATCTTCAATAACTGATTTTCCTTTGATGTTCACGGACCCACTTCCTATCACTGTGCCTTTTCCATTATCTCCATAGGTAACTGTTCCCTCTTCAGCTTGGAGATTGACAAAGAACTTCTGGTTTCCTGACATGTGTCTTGAGCATCCACTGTCCAAGTACCATTTGGATGCTTTTGAGTTTCCCTGAAATTTAAACATTAAGTTTTAGGTACCCAAGTTCTTTTGGGTCCTGATGGGTTAGTATCATTAATTTTACCTTTTATTATCCATTTTTTATGTTTTGTTGGGCATGTATTGCGATATGTCCTAATTTGTTGCAGTGATCACAGCAGGACAATTTTGTTACCTTTTCTATATACTTGAACTCAGCTTTATATGCTATATCTTGTTCAGGTATAAACTTTGGTGTTGGATATGTTTTAGGGTAGACTATGGTTTCTTCATTATCTGGGGTGTATATCCTAACCCATTTTTCTTCTTACCTGCTCTTCTAGCACCTTTTAATATTAGAGAGTTTTTACCATTGTAAATTTCTCTAGTGTGCTTGATAGTTTATTATTTTCTTCATTTAAGTTTTTAACTTCTTTCCTTAATTCATCTGTGCTTTCCTGTTTTTCCAATTTTTTTTTTGTTCATTCTTAGCTTTTAGGTCTTCACATAACAATTTATTTCTTCTTTTAAGTTCAGTTATTTGTTTTCTAATTCTTCATTTTCTGTTTTTAGATCTGAATTAGTGTTTTCTAAACAGATTACATTTTCTTACTAACTTTAAGTAATTTGGATACTTCTTTATATTTATCATAAAGTTCATTAAAGCACTTTCTAAATTATCAGAATCTGAATCATTACAGGAATCAAAAGAAGAGTCAGAAGTTACCTTTTCTTCGGTGTTGGCCATGAGAGCCAGGTTGGCTTCTTCTCCATCACTGCTTGAGCTTGACTCACTGTCTGAGTCACTGCTATTTCTCCCAAGCAGCTGCCATTGCCTTCTTTTTATACTTCTTGAATTTTCTGAAATTATCCTTCTTCTTGTGATCATTCTTCTTAAGCATTGGACAATCAGCCTTGATGTGTCCAGGCTTCTTGCATTCATAGCATATCACTTCTCCTTTCTTCGAATCCTTTACTTCTGGTTTTCTGAAGTCTTTATTTTTCTTGAAAAATCTTCTCCCAGACTGGAACTTCTTCTTCTTTGCTAGAATTCTTTGAAGTCTTCGAGACAGCATTGCTTCTTCATCATCACTGTCCTTACTGCTTTCACTGTTGTCCAGTGATTCTTCTGATATGTCTTCATTGGCCTTGAGAGCATTTGATTGCTTCTTTCTGCTGGAGGATTCTCCTAATCTCTCCATATTTATCTCATGGCCATGAGGGATCCTATTAACTTTTCCAATGACATTAGTTTTAGATCATTGGCTTCCTCAATGGCTGTTACCTTTGGAATCCATGAGGATGGCAGAGATCTGAGGATCTTCCTGACCATATCTGATACAGCATAGATTTTTCCTAATCCAGCTAATCCATTTGTGATATCTGTGAATCTACTAAACATTTGGGTTATGGATTCACCTGACTGCATCTGGAATCTTTCATATTGAGTCACAAGAATGTCGATTCTTGTCTCCTTTACCTTATCTGTCCCTTCATAGGTAATCCTGAGCTTTTCCCACATTTCCATTGCGGATTTGCAGGCTGAAACTCTGTTGAATTCTTTCTTGCTGAGGGCACAGCACAGGATGCTCTTGGCTTTGCAGTTTAAGGAGATTTTTCTTCTGTCTTCATCTGTCCACTGAGCCTTTGCATTGGTGACTAGAAGATCGCCTTCTTCTACAATGGACCATATCATGTAATCGTGGCCTTGTAGAAAGTACTCCATTCTTGTTTTCCATAGGTATAATCTTCTCCATCAACAAAGGAGGTCTGTTGACTGACTGACCTTCGAAATTACCTTGGGCTGCCATGGATCTTTACTCTTCAGATCGTTGGATCTTCTTCTTTGTCGAAGAGACTCGCTCTGATACCACTTGTTGCCCAGCTAGCTAGCCCAGAGGGGGGGGGGAATGGGTTATAAAAATTTGATCTTTGATTAATACCTGTTCACTAAAAGGATTACACAACAACTTAAACGAAGGTTAGAGTTAGAGGAAATGAGACAGCAAACACACAAAACACAACCACAAGACACAAGGATTTTTATCCTGGTTCGGAACTCCTCTCCACAGAGACCTACGTCCAGTCCCTGAGCAATACCTCAGGATTTCACTATCAAGGGTACTATCCCCCTCACGGATCCTTACACCCAGCCTCAACTGGTCTTCCTTCAACCTGAAGGGAAAACAACCACCCTGGATACCACCAGGTCTTCCTTCACCCAGAAGGGAACACAACTAATAAAAAGAAGTATAGAACAAGCTTCAGGAACTAGCTCAAACAGCTACAATCTGAAGCAAACAAGCCTCGAGAGAGAAGGAATTTTAACACTGGTTTCTCTCCAAAGACTACACTGGCTCTCACAGGAATTTCTTCTTGAACACTGAGAGCTAAAGATGGATTGGAATAGAGTGCTTCGCTCTAGTTTGAATCACAGAAGACTTGAAGGATTGGCGATGCTTTCTTTCAGAATAATATCTTCAAAATCTTGTCTTCTCAGTCTTGAGTCTTGTATTTAAGCTTCTACTTGAAATTTGAACGTTAAAGATCCGTTGTCTCTCATCCTGGTGTACGTTAGACTGGTCTGCAAGGAAGCTTCTGATCTTCAGTCTTTTATCCTTTAGTACACGCCAGAGAAACATTTTAATATCTTGTATCTTGTGTCCAACGTTGTACAGATAGATCTTGTCAGGTATCTGCAAGCATGTCAACAATAAATAGGAGACAGCTAGGGCTGTCGTTGATCGTTAGTCACAGTTTGGAAAAGATATTGCTAGTTTTAGCAAAGCTCCTTTCTGTCAAAATAAAGATGTAGACAGAGTAGCACAATGGTGGAAGATATCGTCTGCATGCATGAGAGATACGTTCAGAGTGCATTGAATGCATAGCAGTCAAACAGACGAGATACGACTTTGACTATTCAACGTATATCAAAGAGTGTTGATATAATAATGAAATCGATATGAACAAAGCCATGCCTTTATGACTTATGAAATCGTTATAAGTTGATAGGCAAATCGTTATTATAATAATGAAATCGTTATAAGCATTTATGAAATCGTTGTGAGATACAAATCGTTGTATTTCTGAAGAAATCGATATGAAACTCTTAACAAATCGTTATGAGATGCAAATCGTTGTGTTTCTAAGAAATCGATATGAAACACTTAACAAATCGTTATGAGATGCAACGTTGTGTTTCTGAAGAAATCGATATGAACACTTAACAAATCGTTATGAGATGCAAATCGTTGCGGGCTCTAAAGGAATCGTTACGATATTATGGAGTCGTTGTGACGAGCAAGTCGTTACGGCTCTAAAGAATCGTTGATAACTTATGGAGTCGTTGTGACGAGAAAGTCGTTACGGGCTCTAAAGGAATCGTTACGAGAACTAAAGAAATCGTTACGACAGACAAGTCGTTACGAGTTCAAAAGAAATCGTTACGATACTGAAGAAATCGTTACAACAGACAAGTCGTTACGCTTTCTAAAGAAATCGTTGCGGTGTCTTATAGAATCGTTTCGACGGTCAAGTCGTTACGCTTTCTAAAGAAATCGTTGCGATGTCTTAGTAAATCGTTATGAGATCTTTAAGAAATCGTTACGATATCAATTTGTTTGAAACATCACGACTTTTTGGTCAGAAAGGAAATCGATCATAATACTTATGAAATCATTATGATGACTCTATTGAAATCGATATGAACTTATAAAGGAATCGTTCTGATTATCAATAGAAGTCGATATGAAGTATGAAGAAGTCGATGCAATGACTTAAGAAAAATTATGAAATGAGAGTCTTACTTGATTGTCTTGAACTTTCTTTTACTTTTATTTCCTGTCCTCAAGGCTCAAGTAATTCATTAGTAATGTTTTGTTAATCATCAAAATTAATATATAAATAAGTGAATTAATTTATATGGAGAAAGTTTGGTCATCAGAACCCCTCACTGGTAAGGGGTTACACAAAAGGCAGAGAATGCACGGCAAGATCATTCCTTTTTGGTTAGTGACAAAAGGGGGAGAGTATGGATTATATGTGAATTTTTTGTATTTTTCCTGTGAATTTTCTGTATTTTCTATGCTTCAAATTTTTTAAAGAAAATTCTCATAAATTTTGTCATCACCAAAAAGGGAGAGATTGTTGAACCACTCCTATATTTTACCCTTATATTTTGGTGATAACAAAACTTATAATTAATTAAATATATTTAATATTATGTTTTCCTAATAAATATAAATTTATGACACTATCGCTGTGTGATGTGCACTGAAAAGTAAAATTGATGTCTATTCAATATACATTGATTTCAGTTCACAAAGTGCCACATCGATTTCACTTAAACATGAATTCTGTTCAAATATAGATTTCACTTAAACATGGATTCTGTTCAAATATCGATTTCACTTAAACATGGATTCTGTTCAAACATCGATTTCACTTAAACATCGATTTCACTTAAACATCGATTTCACTCAAACATCGATTTTACTTAAACATCGATTTTACTTAAACATCGATTTCACTCAAACATCGATTTCACTTAAATATCGATTTCACTTAAACATCGATTCTCTTGAAAACATGAATTTCACTTAAACATCGATTCCCTTAAAAACATAGATTTCACTTAAACATCGATTCTCTTGAAAACATGAATTTCACTTAAACATCGATTCTCTTGAAAACATGAATTTCACTTAAACATGGATTCTGTTCAAACATCGATTTCACTTAAACATCAACTCTGTTGAAACATGGATTTCATTAGAACATGGATTCTATTCAAACACAAATTTCAACTTAAACATCGATTTCCTTTATATTTCAAAATGTTTTTGGCATCTAGTGTAAAGTCAAATATATTTTATTTGCGTAATCTTCTATCTTTTTGACAGAAGATCTTTTATATCCCTCTAGATCTCTTCTCTCCTGTCAGACAAAAAGGGCTTACCTACCACTTCTGGGTGACAGTGAGCCTTTTTGACATAAACACTCTTTGTTCTAGACACCTTCTTCTATGCTTGCAGACCTCGAAGACCACCAAGTGGCTGACAGTCAGAAGAAGAACAATAGAAAAATCAGCAATGACTAGAAGAGTTCCAACGGATCTCTTCAACGGATCTATTCAATGCTACTCATATAAAAGATGAAGCAAGACTGAAGAACAATAAGAGAGCTTTCCTAAAGATCTTTAAAGGAGTGTACATCCTGTGAACTCCACATACACTCAAATAAAGAGAGAAGAGCTCAAGCCCAATCAAGAGAAGCTTTTCATAGCAAAAGTTTTCAAAGCTTTCAAGCCTTCCTCTCTTCACTCTCTCTCTGTGATCATTGTAATCCTTGGGGAGAGTCCTTTGCTGAGAGTTTCTGGGTTAGAGTCTATTCTTGTAAAACTCTCAGCTTTGTTATTTCCTTTCTAAGAAAGATTTATGTTCGGCTGAGGGACTGTACTCAGTGTAGAACCTAGCTGGGGGTTTAAGTCTAGCGAAACCGCACTGGGGTTTGTACTAGGTGGTTGACTTCTTGACCTGTAAGAGAAGTGGGCTGCCTTCTTATCCGGGAAAGAGAAGAAGACCAGCTGGGGTGCTGGGTGTTGTATTGTCCTTGAGAGGGACTGTACCCTTGGTTAGTAAAATCCCAAGAGATTGCTTGGGGGTTGGAAGTAGGACTTCCATGTGGGAAGGGACGAACCAGGATACATTCCTTGTGTTCTTTGTGTGATTGTTCATTTGCTTCCACACAGCTACTCTCTATCACACTCAACAAACCAAACTTTCAAGTTATAATTTTATGTGGTTAAGTTTCTGTTTCAGATTTCAGAAAACCTATTCACCCCCCCTCTAGGTTAGCTTGCTGCGTACCAAAAGGGCCAACAGTGTTGAGTGTGTATTGGAATTTCTTAAAGATGATTTTTAGTGATGACTATTGAACATCACTCATTCTTTGATTTTGATGATGACATATTGAACATATTGAATATATTACAATAATACTCAAACATGTTCTTGATATTTTATATATCATATTTTACTGTTAATGACATGTTTTGATGGTCTACTCTTTATTCATACAGGTTTATAAAGTTCTTGTCAAAGTAGGTCGACTCTAGTTGACAGATAGGTCGACTCTAGTTGACTAACAGGTCGACTCTCATAGTTTGCCCACCCAGGTCCTAAAGAAAGAATTGCAGTTGTGTCGATACAGGACCATCGTGGGTCAACACATCCATTGCATCCAGAGACAACCAGAAGACATGAAGCCAATGGTGTCGACATAGGTTGATCATATGTCGACACAGGTTGATCATGTGTTGACACATCTTGTACTGCGAGAAAGATGATTTTTGGTCCTTGATCAGGTGTGTCGACACAAGTCACCATTCAGTGATGTCAAGACATAATGCAAGGATCATGTGTTGACACACAACTTGATTATGTCGACACACTTCGAATGACGATTCAGATCCTTATTTTCTAAACACGTGTCTGCATGGGAATCAAGGGAACTTACCTAGATTTTTATGCCCACGCACCCCAAGGCTCCACATGGGACTATAAATACCTATGATTCTCGTACTCTAAAGGCAAGCGAACTCATACAGTTCCCATAAAAGAAGGAGAGGGGGAAAAAGGGGAATCTGCATCCAGAAAGGGAGCAGAGCACCGCCGCTAGGAAGAAGAAGAATGAGAAGTAGAAGGAGAAGAAGAGGAGGAGTTCGTGATTGGAGGAGTTCGTGATGAAGACAGATTTGCAAAGCTTGGAAACATCTCAGAGTCTGTAATTCATCTAGTTAACACTTTAATTGATTGATTTGTGTATGCATTCTACATAGATCATCAAATTCTGTTTGTTCTATTTTCTTCATTGTACTGAGATAGATCGCGCTAGAGGATCTACTCTCTAATCGAGTTTGTTCTAGCAAAACTTGGATCCATCGTGGTCCAAAGGTTTTTAGTACAGTGTACTCAGGTTTTGGAGCTATAGTGCTCCGATGTTTGAGCCGTCGTGCTCAATTGCTTGTGAGTTGTTGAACTCACAAGTGGTCTGTGGAGTAGGTCGTAGTGCCTATCTCCTGGGTTTTCTTTGAGCCGTCGTACTCAAAGGGTTTGGAGTCGTCGTGCTCCAGGTTGTACATACTTGTGCTAGTGGTTCCTCCGTCGTGGGGAGGTGGACGTAGGAGACACAAGTTGTGTTCTTTGAACCACCTTAAAATTCTCTGTGCACTGTGGTTTGCTTGTGGTTTGTTGTCTCGTTTCACTCTATACTCACACACCACAACTTGATCTAATTGAATTGTGTGTGTCACTCGTTTTAATTCCACTGCCATACACACACATTAGTAATTAACATTGATACAGTCACCTATCCGATCCCAACAACTGGTATCATAGCAGGTCAGAGTCTATACTCTGAGGTGCTTTGTGGAATCATCTGTGTTTCTGGTTTTGATTTACTCAATCACTTGTTTAATTTATGCTGCTAGTTTCATTTAATTGTCATGATCATGGATTCCAATGGTTTCATTGCAGAAGGTCATTTAATCAATAGACCTCCATTTTTTAATGGTACTGATTACCCTTACTGGAAGAACAGAAAGATGGTGTTTCTTCGAGTGCATAACTATGAAGTCTAGAGGATTGTTGAGAAGGGACCAGTAGAAATCACTGGGGAGGAAGGTACGTGGACAAGGGAGCAGATAAAAAAGGCTACCCCCCTGAGCTACAGTGCCATGAACATGTTGCAATGTGCCATCCATCCAAAGGGGTACTTCAGAATTTCTCTGTGTAAGTCTGCTAAGGAGATGTAGGATAAATTAGAATTGTTATATGAGGGCACATCTCAAGTTAGGGAAACTAAAGCAAACATGCTAGTTTCTGATTATGAATTATTTATCATGAATCTGATGAAACCATATCTGAGATGTTTGCTAGGTTTATGGTTATCATCAATGGACTTTGAGCTTTGGGTAAGGAATACTCAAATGAAGATTTGGTAAGGAAGATCTTGCGTTCTTTATCTTCTGTGTGACACACTAAAGCTACAGTCATTGAGGACTCAAAAGATTTATCCAAAATAACATTGGATGAACTCATTGGATCCTTAATGACTTATGAGCTAAATCTTAAGAGATCTGAAGAACACATGTTGAAAACAAAACCCATTGCTCTCAAAGCTTCCTCAATTAGTAAAGGAAAATCTCAAGAGATTTCCGAATCTAAAAAATCTGACTCTGAGGATGATAATCTTGCTTTTATAACTAGACAATTTAGGACATTTATGAAATCCAACAAGAAGAACTTTGGTAATAAGCAAAATGTCATGTTTGGTAAAAAGAAACACTCCTTCTGACATGTTGATCACAAGAAAAATGATGAACTTCCTGTGTGTTACAGGTGCAATAAATCTGGACACATGAAGACTGAATGTTCAGAGAACAAGAAGGATAAGCTCAACAGATACATAAGGAGTTCCACAGAAAGAAGAACAAAGCCATGGTAGCTACATGGTCAGATAAGGATCAAAGCTCGGATAGCAATGAAGAATCCTCTAGTTCAGAAGAAAATAAAGTCTGCTTCATGGCTGGAAGCAGTGAAGAACAGGTAAATATATCTTTTGAACTATTTACCTTTGAAGATTGGAAAGAAGCATATGGTAATTTTGTTGAAAATATTTCTAAAATAAGAAAAGAAAATAAATATTTGAAAATAAAAATTGACAGTATTCTTCATGACACATCATCATCTGAAAAAAGTTCTGAATTGGAAGCTCAGATTTCAGACCAAATCAAAGAAAATGATAAGTTGTTAATTATTGTTGATGATCTGAAACTGAGGACTCAAAAATTGAACAAAGAGCTTATGAATTCTATTAAGAAATTTGAAGACAAAGAGAAGGAAAATCAAGAAAATTTGACTCAAATTGGAAAACTCAATTATTTCCTTAAAGAAAAAGAAGAGATCATCAGAACTTCACATAAGGCAAAGAAAATCTGAATGCTCTACTGGGAATGAAGATGAATTCAAATAAACATGGTTTAGGTTTTGAACCACAAAATTTGAAGAAAATTGAATCATCTGAAAAGAAAACAAAATTAGTAAAAACTCCTTTAATAAAATTTGTCAAGGCAGGTCTATCTGAAAACAAAGGAAAAATGCTAAAATAAAAAGAACTTGTGAGGTTGACACACACACTACCCAGGTCGACCTACCCCATTCATAGGTCGACACAAACACTGCATAGGTCGACCTACCCAACTTATAAAAATCAGAAAAACTTCAAAGCAATAAAGAATCATGTTTCTCATGGAAATTGGAATGTTTACACATCTTACAATTCAAGATGGAATAAACCTTGGAACCAAAGGTACAATGGTAACTAATGGTTCAATCCTTCTTTTTATCACTCACATTTTCCTGCTCATCAACAACATTACATGCCAAGATTTTCACAGTGGAATAAATCATCTAAGAGGTATAATTTTTAGAAATTTGAAAAACAAAAAGTTGAATATTTTGTTAAGAAGAACACTGTGAAGAAAAATGCTCAAATATGGGTTAGAAAAGATTTACTTTCTCTTCTGACTCAAGATGTTGGTACCAATCACATCTGGGTAGCAAAAACTTTTCTTGTCTAATTTGTTGTGTGCAGGAAAGTTGTGCATCCAATTCAAACATCTGGATTCTTGACAGTGGATGCTCACGGCACATGACGGGAGACAAAAATAAATTTTCCTGCTTGTTTGTAAAGGAGGGTGGATCAGTTACCTTCAGAGGTAAGAATAAGGGCAAAATAATTGGTAAAGGAAAGATCAGTAAGTCTTGCATAACCTTGAGTGATGATGTTTGGTTAGTTGAAGGGTTGAATTACAACTTGCTTAGCATTAGTCAATTATGTGACAATGGTCACAAAATTTTTTTTGAATCTGATTCATGCAAAATAATTGACTCCTATTCTGAGAAAATTAAATTGATTGGAAAAAGAAAAATAATGTTTACATGATAGATTTGAGTGATAATTCTTCTATAAATGTTTGTTTGATTGTAAATAAAAATTACATTGTTTGGTTGTGGCCAAAAGACTGGGTCATGCAGTTTTTCAACAAGAAGCAAATTCATAAGAATGAATCTTGTAAAAGGTCTTCCTGAATCTTTCCCTATCATTGACAATCTAGTTTATGGGATATGTGCTCAAGGAAAACAAACAAGAAAATCTTTAAAGGTCAATGATGTTGTCACTGATACTACACCACTTGAGTTACTTCATATGGATCTTTGGTGGCCAACCAGAACTCAAAGTCTCAATGGTAATAGATATGGATTTGTGATCATTGATGACCTTACAAGATACACTTGGGTTTATAAAAGTGATGCATGTTTAGAATTCAGGAAATTTTACAATTCTGCCTTAGTGGGTTTGCCTTTCAAATTAAAATATATTTTAACAGATCATGGGGGTGAGTTTGAAAATAAATCTTTTTCTGATCAATGTACTGATCTGAACATACTCCATAAGTTTTCTTCCCCTAGAACTCCAGAACAAAATGAGGTTGTAGAATGGAAAAACAGAACACTTGTGGAAATGGCCAGAACTATGCTCTTTGAAAGTAAGTTTTCTAAATCTTTTTGGGTTGAAGTTGTAAATACAACTAATTTCATTTTGAATAGAGCATTGTTAATACCAAAGATCAGAAAAAACCCCTATGAATTGTTAAAGGATAAAAAGCCTAGTGTGTCATACTTCAAATTTTTTGGTTGCAAATGTTTTGTTCATAATAACAACAAAGAAAATCTTGATAAATTTGATGCAAAGAGTTTTGAATCAATCTTCTTAGGATACTCTAAAATTTCAAAAGCATACAGAGTTTATATTCTGAAAAATAAGACTGTGGAAGAATCTCCACATGTCATGTTTGATGAAAATTCCATAAAGACTGACATGCCTAATTTTTGCAGAGCTCCAATGCGTGATGATGAAGATGATTTTCTTGAACATCCATCCACAAATCTTGAAGAGCAGGAAGTGCCAAATGCGCATGAGGTTACTGAAATACCAACTTCAAGAGATTCAGGTAATCATGTTCCTGAAGTTCATGCAAATACTGAGGTAATTTCTGAACCCAGATTCTTAAGAGACCATCCTCTTGAAAGCATTGTTGGTAATTTGGAAGATGGAATTAGAACCAGATCATATTTTCATTCTGTAATAGATGAGGATTCATTGGCACTACTTTCCCAAATTGAGCCTAAAAATATTGATGAAGTTTTATCTTGTGAAAACTGGATAAATGCTATGCATGAAGAGCTTCATCAATTTGAAAGAAATCAAGTTTGTGATTTAGTACCAAAACCCTCAGATCTAACTACAGTCATTGGAACAAGATGGATTTTTAGAAATAAATTGAATGAATCTGGTCAAATTGTTCGAAGTAAAGCAAGACTTGTTGCTTAGGGGTACAACCAAGAATTTGGTATTGATTTTGAAGAGTCATATGCCCCTATAGCAAGACTTGAAGCAGTTCGAATATATCTTACATTTGCTGCCTCTTTGAAATTCAAAGTTTTTCAAATAATGTAAAGAGTGCATTTTTGAATGGTTACATAAAAAAAATATTTTTGTCAAACAACCCCCTAGGTTTGAAAATGAAAAATTTTTGATCACATTTTTAAGCTTAATAAGGCTCTTTATGGTCTCAAACAAGCTCCAAGAGCTTGGTATGACCAGTTGAGCTTATTTCTTCTAAATAAAGGTTACATTAGAGAAAAAATTGGTCAAACTTTGTTAACAAAAACTGTAAATAACCATTTCATTGCTGTTCAAATCTATGTAGATGATATCATTTTGGATCCACAAATACTTATTTATGCAATGAGTTTGCCCATCTTATGCAATCTGAATTTGAAATGAGTAATAGGTGAACTTACATTCATTCTAGGTCTACAAGTGCATCAAACTTCTGACGGAATCTTTCTGAGTCAAACAAAATATGTCAAGGAGTACTCAAAAGATTGATTTTCAACATATCAAGCCATCCAGCACACCAATGGTTACAAGTATAAGATTTGAAATTGATGCTTCTGGTAAGTCTGTGAATGCCAAAACCTACAAAGGTACGATTGACTCTCTTCTTTATTTGACTACTTCCAGACCAGACATTCAATTCAGTGTATGCATGTGTGCCAGATTTCAGGCAAATCCTAAAGATAGTCACATGAATGCTGTCAAAATAATTTTCAAATATCTTCTTTCTTCATGTGATCTGGGGCTTTAGTATCCTACTGGATGCAAATTGGATTTGATTGCATATAGTGATGCTGATTATGCTGGGTGCAACCTTGATAGGAAAAGTACTAGTGGGTTATGTTCATATCTAGATGGTTGTCTTATTTCTTAGGCTTCTAAAAAGCAACATTCTGTAGCTCTTTCAACTGCAGAAGCTGAGTATGTTGCCGCTGGTAGGTTTGGAACCCAAGTTCTTTGAGTCAAACATCAACTCCTAGATTATAATCACACGTTAGGTTACATTTCTATTCTTTGTGATAACACCAGTGCTATAAACTTGTCCAAAAATCCTATTCTACACTCCCGCACAAAGCACATTGTTATTCGACATCATTTCATTCGAGATGAAGTTTCAAAGAACTCTTTTGAACTCCACTTCATTGAAACAGAAAAACAAATTGCAGATATTTTTACTAAGGCTCTTTCAGAAAATAGATTTTCATCCTTAAGAAGAGAGCTTGGTTTGTGCAAACTTTCACATCTTTGATATCCTTCATTTCTTTTTGCAAATAAATTTCTCTTTCTCACATTGCATTGGTACTCTTGGTATATCAAATAGTGATTTGAAGAAAGGCAAGTTAGGTTTGTCTGGACACTTTCACAATGCGTGAGTATATGTCTCCGCCAAGTATCAAGAGCCTTTTATGCAATTGTTGAGGGGGAGTCATTGTCTTTCAATAAAACAATCTTGTTGATTCTGCTCTCACTTCATTCAATTCCCATTTCTTCATAATCTTCATATTCACCTTGTGAGGGGGAACTACATGATAGGGGGGGAGTGTTTCAGTATCACATATGTGCTCATTGTCAATTCTTCATTCATTTCTCTTGACAATAGTTGTTTATCTTAAACCCCAATTTTTAGAATTTTTGAGTCTTGGTGCTATTTTCATGTGAGAGATTTAAGTCATTGAAACCAAACTCATTGTGCACTTAGTTTAATTTCAAAGCTTCACTTTCATATCAAGGTTGTGCAATCTTAATACTAAATGTCTTTAAAATGATTTGCAAACCACTTGTAGGCACATGAGTGGCATTAATGTTTAACATGTATAAGTTTAAGCTTCACTTTTACCACATGCTAAGAATAATTTCTCTACATTCATAGCCATGACTTTTCTGGTCTAAGCAAGAATAATCCTGCGGATCATTAAAAGTAATTGAACAATTATTTGGAAAGATACAAACAGAGCAATGAAAGTTCTTGAACCACCGAGTAACCATGCCATTTCATCTAAAAAGTGATCTGTCTCACGTCAAAAAGTGAAAAACAAAATTTTCAACTATGTATAAGATAATGAAAGTTAAACCATTGAGTAATCAGAAGATCTTGCATCTGGTAAATGTGATCTCTTGCACTGAAAAGTGAGATTTAACTAATTTATTCTTGTACTCTTTCTCAGTTAAACATGAAAGAAAATTCAACTTAGCAGGACATACTAACTCTAGACCTGAATAAAGTTCATGTAGACTGAGTTTAGACCTATTATTCTACATTGTGTTACATTTAAAGCTTCTAACTTCCTTGTTGAATACTTCTGTTCACTCACATAGGTCACTTTCATTCACATTTGCATCATTATTTTAACTACATTCAGCTCATTATATTTTGCTATACTTTGTGTTGAGTGTGTCTTTTTTATTAAACTTTGTTGCACAATCATTGTTGGATCGATTTCACAGGTGTGAACAGATCTAGAAGGGGGGAGGGGGGTTGAATAGATCTATAACAAAACTCAGAGGAAGCTTAAGCTATTAAAAAATTACTTCACATTAAAGATCTAAACAGACTCACAATTTTACTGAACTGATGTGAATGAGTGAATTGATGTGAGAGGAAATTAGATAAGCAATGTGAATACAGAAACTTATGCAAGCATCTAGTTGAAAATAGATCAAACCATTGCATAGGAGATTTTTTAGGTGGTTCGGCTCCCAGACGGAGACCTACGTCCACCCCTCACTCAAACCAAGTAAGGCTTCACTAAACCTCTTTTTCAGAGCTTTAAACACTTGCTGACTCACAGCTTGAATGCTGACTCACAGCTTGCCAACCGCTGATTACATAGGTTATCTGCTGATTCACAGCTTCAAGGTTTGATAAACCTTCTCAATCCACACACACATAGTATGGGATCAACACTCCTATCACCAGTAGGAGCACTCAATGAGTTCGGAGAAAAGTTTAAAAGGAAACAATCAAATACAAAAGAAGATCAGAGTTAAGGGAAACAAATCCTCAAACACCAGTCCTTCGGTTTTGCCCAATTCCCTTTGGACTGTGTAATCTGAACTCTGAATCTTCAGATCTTGAGAGTTGAAGGTGTGCCACAGATCATCTTGCGCATATGCATCATCTGGTTGTGCTTCTCAACCAATTTGATCTGAAATCCTTCAAATCAGCCTCAATTCACGATACCCTCTTTCAGATCTGATATACAGAGAATTTCAGATCTGAACGTATGCTCTTGAGTTTCTCCACGGATGCTGAACTTTATGTTTCTGCTGTTGCACTGGCTTCCTCTTCCATCTGCCTTCAGATCTAACTCTTCCTTTCAGCTCTGCTACTTCTTCAGTGCAAGATCCACGATGCTCTATTTTCGGATCTATTGCTTGCACGATTCCTTCTTCTTCCTCTGCTGCTTTTCCTCTTGATCTGCTCCTCTTTCAGCACTCTAGAGCTTTCTCTCACTGCTTGGACTTGATCCCCATGTCCTCTTGGATGGAATCAATGAATGGCTCAAAGGATTGCTGCTTCAGATGAGATGGAGGCTTATATAGCCACTATGCAGTCCCATGAACGTGAGAAAGGTGTGCACAAAAACCTAGAGTACACCCAAGGCTGCCACGTGTCCAAATGGCATTTACCTCATTACCACTTGGATGAAAGGGCAATTTTGTAAATATAACATCTCCCATAAAGATCTCAGAAAGAGATCACATCTGCTGGATTTTATGCTCTGCACAATTTTGGGTTTATAGAAAAAGAGTGTCGACCTACATTTCCATAGTGTTGACATTACTGATCAGAAATTCCAATTTCCCTTTATTGGCAGAACTCTAGTGTCGACCTGATCAACAGACAGAGTCGACCTCTTGAGAATATCTCCAAAACTAGTTCACTGGATGACAACTAGTGTCGACCTTAATATCAGCTAGTGTTGACCTTACTGACAGCTTGTTCTTCAGAAACTTGCTGAGCAGACTGGTAGAGTTGACCTTATTGTCAAGTAGTGTCGACCTATTTTTGTAAAAACTCTGTCAACCTGAGAATATCTCCAAAACTAGTTCACTGGATGGCAACTAGTGTTGACCTTACTCTTAGCTAGTGTCGACCTGACTGGCAGATTGTTCTTCAGGAACTTGCTGGGCAGACTGGTAGTGTTGACCTATCTTTCAACTAGTGTTGACACTATTTTGACAAAACTTTGCAAACCTGTAAATATAAAGAGTGGACCATTAAAATATGTCATTATTAGTAAAATATGAAACATAAGCATAAAGAACATGTTGTTTTGTTATCATTGTAATATATGCAATATGTCATCATCAAAATCAAAATGTGAGTGTTTGGACAACATTCACAACCAAATATTTTAGTCATCATTAAAATCAAAGTATGAGAGTGTAGACATCATTAATATGTCATCATCAAAACACACAACTCAACAATCTCCCCCTTTTTGATGATGACAAAACATGACAACATTCTTAAAACCTGACAACATTCTTTCACAGAATATCATTCTCTCCCCATTCTTTCTTTCACAGAATATCATTCTCTTCCCATTCTTTCATAGAATATCATTCTCTTCCCATTCTTTCACAGAATATCATTCTCTTCCCATTCTTTCACAGAATATCATCTCTCCTCCTTTATTCAGGAACTTTGGATTTGTCAAACATTTGTCAAACATTCTCTCCCCCTTTTTGACAACATCAAAAAGATTGAAAGGCACAAGCAATGCAATTTGAATCTATCCCCTTTTTAAGTTTTCTCCCATTAAAATAAATAGCCCCCAATATCAAGAATATGACTAGAGGACTCATAAATCTCACAAATATGCAGAATTCTCCCACTAAGTGAAGCAACTCTCCCCCTTTGACAGTATTGGAGTTGTCCACTACCAACTGAATAGGGACCAATAGTAATGATGTGAAATCAATAGAAGTGATGAAACCAATTGATTGGGGCATAAAACCAGAGTTCAACAAAAAACGTTGCTCCCCATGAACAAGAGACTGTATTACAAGGAGCACAAACAATTTGATTTTGAAGGGATCATGAAGGTATCAAGGTACACAATGATTTTAGTATATGAAAAATAATATATTATACCTTTCATATTGTGCAGCAAGGGATAAAAATAAAGATGATTTTTGATTGAGTTCTTATGTCAGTTCTTTATCATCCAAAAATCACTTTAGAAATTTTATTTCAAAAGTGACATGATTTTTGAGACCTAAATTGAGTTGTCAAAAGTGTATATCATTAAAAAATCAAAGTTTTGATCTCAACACAATGTAGAATAACAATTTAACATTCTTGAACAACATGAATTCTATTTTAGGTTAGATGCACTTTGTACACCTTTTTCTTTTTCTATTTATTTCTTTCATTTGAGATATTTTAGGAAATTAGCAAAGAAGATTAAATTCATGCTTTTCTGTGCAAGCACACATACTTAGCCAGTGCAAGAGTGCCTGACTACTAGGCATGTTAACCATTTGTTTGCTTCTTTTTGAACACAGATAACTTAGCACCACCTTTTGACTCAAAGTCAACCACGTCTCAGGTGGAATAACCTGGTTACTCAATGTACTAATCATTGCTCTGAAATTTTCCTTAAAAGCTTTCTTTTTCTTAAAAATTTCCTTTCAGGACTTTCATTACTTTTCATTAGGTGACAAGTAGCTTTTCCCTTAATAGATTATGGTCTTGAGTTGTTAAGATATCATTCTTAACATTTGTTAAAAACAAAACTTCAGAATTTCTTGTGATATAAAACTCAAGACTACTCAAGTGTCTACTTAAAGTGTTTTGCAATAAAACATCTAAAGTAAGCTTTGAGGATAAAGATAGACACATTACTCATAGTCTTATTTTCATCTTCACATTTAATCCAAGAGCACAAATATTTCAGATTTTTAAAATTTTATTTCTCATATAAAAATATCAAAGGAACCTTGAATTGATTTGATGAACATGAGAGATGAAGAATAAGCCATGAATTGATTCTACAATTGAATCCTTCACACAGAGCAGAGATGTGTGAGTTCATTCCAAATGAGAACAAAAGTATGAGAAATTCTGATCAAATATCATTCAAAGTGTTGATGATTGAGATTCAAGAGAGTGACCATGATTGCTTTACTTCATGCAAACTGACCAACATCAAAACATCATAACAATTTCAGAGTTTTAGATAATTTGTCCTCAATTCATCATTTTAGACAGATTCAAGAATAGCATTTCTGAATACAAATTTGAAGAAGTTGTGTCGACACATGATCTTCAGTGTGTCAACACATGATATGAAAAACTCATTTAGAATGCAGCAACAAGAACATTTTTACACTTTTTCAAAATTTCTCCCCCTTAACATGTGCATGTAATGAAAAAGTTTGCAAGTAATTTACACATGATCAGGCACACACAATTAACTTCATACAAAACATGACTTTTGGTACTTGGCGAAGTATTTTACTCATGCATAATGATAGTTTTCAGATAAGTATAACTTGTCCTTCCACATTTCACCATTTGATATACCAAGAAGTCATAGGGAGGTTAATGTGCACTGCCAATCATGGATAAAGTTTTACAAGCAACTTGATACAAACATGACATCTATAGTTAAGATGAATTATTGTGGGGGAGTAACAACAAAGCACACTCCTCATTGTTCAGATAGAAATATAAAAAGTTGTTCCAACTCCAGCAGTTCAATTATGAAATGATATGAGATTTTACCTGAACAGTCTTCATTTCTTTGTTAAAGATTTTACCTATGTTCTTCAACATTTCTTGCCTTGCATACCCATTGTCTTGATTCTAGATGGAAGAATATGGCTACAAGGCTCATTAGCTTGCTGATCAAGCTATTTTTGGGACCCACACTTCCTTGGGTCCTGTAATGAAACCAATGTTAGAATTCAACAATGGTTTTTGAATCTAAACAGATTTTAATTTTTGTATAGATGCAGTTTTTCCATTAATGGAACTATGAGTAGAATTAGTTCTAGAATTCTTCTTTTTCTGTTCAATGCATCTATTTTTATGATTTTTTTCTATTTTTTGGATTTTTGATATGAGCAAAAATAGAATGATTTTGTGCAACATTACTGTGCCTATACACATGGAATTTCTGAACATTTTCAGTATGAACATGATATTTATTCCTATGTGTGTTGACATATGCATTAGTATGGATTTTCGTTGCATGCACAACATGATCATTTCTGTACAAACAATCCTTGGAAATGTGACCAAATTTATGACATGTAAAGTATTGGACTGATTTGGCATGTTTATTGAAATTTTTATTTTTATTCCAGCAATGTTTGGCAAAATGACCAAGTTTATTGCGATAAAAGTAAGTTTGAGAATTCCTTACCTGGTACATACCATTACTTGAGTACCTATGCTGGAACCCCATTTTCCATTGAGGAGCCTTTACCTTTTGGTAGCTTCTAACATGATGTGAACTTGAAACTTGCCTTGGAGCACTTTGAGTTGATGAAGAAGGTTGGGAACTTTTGTAGAAACTTGTTTGTTTTTCAATTTTCTATTTCTGGTTTTTAGCAAACACATGTTTTTTTATTTGCTGTGTTTTTCCTTATTCTCCTTTTGTTTCTGAACATTTTTCTGACAAGGACTTTTACTGATTTTTCATTTGATAAAATGAAGTTCCTGTTAGCAACAGTTTTGTTCATTTCAAAAACTTTTACCTTCTCCAAAGTAGTAAAGAGCTTACTTTTCATCTTTTCCTTTTCAGCTCTTAATGCATAAATTTCTTTTTCTGAAAATAGAGTTTGTGCAGCATGGCATCCAAACCATTTTTCATTTTATTCTTTTCATTTTCAATTTGTGCAATGTGTTTTTCCAAATCAGAAATTTTGTTTCTTAAATTCCTACAGTCATTGACCAAGGGTTTTTCATGCAACATGCATTCAATCTTCTTTTTCAGATGATGATTTTCTTCAACAAATTGTTTAAGCTTATCATTTACTTGATGATCATGAGCCATGTTTGCAATTTGTTTCTTTAATTGTTCAACTTCATATTTCAGATTTTCATTTTCTTTTGAAATGATTTGTGGATTTTTCAACATGGTCTCATTCGTTTGGATTTTAAGTTTTAGAATCTTATTTTCAGATTTCATTTTCATTATTCTTTTATACAAATGTTCACAAAGTTTTTTCAAATCATCATAAGATAATTCTTCATTATCACTATCAGAAGTAGAACATGAATTCAGAGTATCATTGGAAGTTACCAAATCATTGGAGCTCTCTCTGACCATCAAGCATATTATGCTTTCATTTTCACCATCTTTTGAATTTTCTTCATCCTCATCATCTTCTTCTTCACTCCAAGTTCCAATCATAGCTTTGGGCTTAGTTTTCTTCCACTTGGGTTGAAACTTTTTCTGAACATCCGGGCATTTTGGTTTCACATGCCCTGATTTCCTGCAATTATAACAAACAACTCTGTTAGAATGTTTATTAGTAAATTATTTCTGCTTGGAAAAGTTGTCTACCTGAGGTCCTTTGTTAAGAAATTTTTTACCTTCTTTTTTAGAAACTTTTTGAATTTTCTTGTAAGCAAGGAAGATTCACTTGAGTCACCTGAGCTTGAAGATTCTTCTTCACAGTTGTTTCTGTCAATTTGGACCTGCTTTAAGTGCTAGTGACTTCTTTTTCTTCATATCATTATTGTTCTTTTCAAACCCAATTCATATGTCATTAAGGAACCAATCAATTGATCAACAGTCATAGTAGACAAATTCTTAGACTCTTCAACTACAGTAGCCTTGTATGCCACATAGAAGTTAAGGATCTAGATTTTTTCTGACAAGTTCATATTCAGTAAATGTTTTCCTAAACTTTTCAAGTCATTTTTCAAAAGAGTTAACCTACCATACATCTCTGAGATGGTTTCATCATTTTCCATTTTAAAGGCTTCATACTCAGAAATTAAAAAATAAGTTTGGTTTCCTTTACCTCAGAAGTACCTTCGTAATTACATTAGACGATCTCATACTTCTTGGACAGTTGCACATGAGGAGACTCTTGAAAACTCCGTTGGGTGAAGGGAGCAATGCATGATGTTCATTGCACTCTAGTTAGCATTTGACTTTTTGATTTGCTCTGTTGTCCATCTTTCTTCATCCTCTGGGAGATCATATGGTCCACTACTAACCACCTTCCAGTTGATGATTCTGGGCTCTTAAGAAGATCTGCATACGAGTTTTCCAGTAAGATAATTTGATCCATCAAAATAAGGAGGTCTATATATGGAGTGCCCTTCTGGCATATCCCCTTAGATCCATTTCAGCTATACTCTTCGGGCTGTAGACCACAACAGTGGAGAGCCTAGGCTCTGATACCAATTGTTGGATCGATTTCACAAGTGTGAACAGATCTAGAAGGGGGGGGGGGTTGAATAGATCTATAACAAAACTCAGTGGAAGCTTAAGCTATTAAAAAATTACTTCACATTAAAGATCTAAACAGACTCACAATTTTACTGAACTGATGTGAATGAGTGAATGATGTGAGAGGAATTAGATAAGCAATGTGAATGCAGAAACCTATGCAAGCATCTAGTTGAAAATAGATCAAACATTGCACAGGAGATTTTTTAGGTGGTTCGGCTCCCAGACGGAGACCTACGTCCACCCCTCACTCAACCAAGTGAGGCTTCACTAAACCGCTGATTCACAGCTTCAAACACCTACTGACTCACAGCTTGAACGCTGACTCACAGCTTGCCAACCGCTGATTACATAGGTTATCCGCTGATTCACAGCTTCAAGGTTTAATAAACCTTCTCAATCTACACACACACAGTATGGGATCAACACTCCTCTCACCAGTAGGAGCACTTAATGAGTTCAGAGAAAAGTTTAAAAAGAAACAATCAAATACACAAGAAGATCAGAGTTAAGGGAAACAAATCCTCAAACACCAGTCCTTTGGTTTTGCCCAATTCCCTTTGGACTGTGTAATCTGAACTCTAAATCTTCAGATCTTGAGAGTTGAAGGTGTGCTATAGATCATCTTGCGCATATGCATCATCTGGTTGTACTTCTCAACCAATTTGTCTGAAATCCTTCAAATCAGCCTCAATTCACGATACCTTGTTTCAGATTTGATTTATAGAGAATTTTAGAACTAAACTTATGCTCTTGAGTTTCTCCACGGATGCTGAACTTTGTGCTTCTGCTCTTGCATTGGCTTCCTCTTCCATCCGCCTTCACTTCTTCGTCTTTTTTTTAGCTCTGCTGCTTCTTTAGTGCAAGATCCACGATGCTCTGTTTTCAAATCTGTTTCTTGCACGATTCCTTCTTCTTCCTCTGCTGCTTTTCTTCTTGATTTGCTCCTCTTTCAGAACTCCAGAGCTTTCTCTCACTGCTTGGCCTCGATCCCCATGTCCTCTTGGATGGAATCGATGAATGGCTCAAAGGATTGCTGCTTCAGATGAGATGGAGGCTTATATAGCCACTGTGCAGTCCCATGAACGTAAGAAAGGTGTGCACAAAAACCTAGAGTGCACCCAAGGCTGCCACGTGTCAAAAGGCCTTACCTCATTGCCACTTGAATGAAAGGGCAATTTGGTAAATATAGCATCTCCCATAAAGATCCCAGAAAGAGATCACAGCCGCTGGGTTTTATGCTCTGCACAATTCTGGGTTTATAGAAAAAGAGTGTCGACCTACATTTCCATAGTGTTGACACTACTGATCAGAAATTCCAATTTCCCTTTAATGGAAGAACTCTAGTGTCAACCTGATCAACAGACAGAGTCGACCTCCTGAGAATATCTCCAAAACTAGTTCACTGGATGACAACTAGTGTCGACCTTAATCTCAGCTAGTGTTGACCTTACTGGCAGCTTGTTCTTCAGAAACTTGCTGAGCATATTGGTGGAGTTGACCTTACTGTCAAGTAGTATCAACCTATTTTTGTAAAAACTCTGTAACCATGAGAATATCTCCAAAACTAGTTCACTGGATGGCAACTAGTGTTGACCTTACTCTTAGCTAGTGTCGACCTGACTGGCAGATTGTTCTTCAGAAACTTGCTGGGCAGACTAGTAGTGTCGACCTATCTTTCAATTAGTGTTGACACTATTTTGACAAAACTTTGCAAACCTGTAAATATAAAGAGTGGACCATCAAAACATGTCATTATTAGTAAAATATGAAACATTAAGCATAAAGAACATGTTGTTTTGTTATCATTGTAATATATGCAATATGTCATCATCAAAATCAAAATGTGAGTGTTTGGACAACATTCACAACAAATGTTTTACTCATCATTAAAATCAAAGTATGAGAGTGTAGACATCATAATATATCATCATCAAAACACACAATTTAACACAAAAAACATATAATCTCTCTCAAATGTCCAGATCACTTTGTCTTATTTATTTTGATCCTTCCTAAACATTCCTTTTCACATCTTCATTTTCTGAACTCCTACCATCTATATTCTTTTTCATGTCTATCTTTTTTATAATGTCAAAAAGGGGGAGAAATTGTAGAGAGTTAAGAGGGAGAACTTGGTATGAGAGAAATTGCAGGGAGAGGGTGAAATTGTAGTCATGGGAGATTTAGTTTTATGAGGCTTTTAGGAGACTTCTTATGAAAAGACCAAGTTTGTGCATTTATTTTGTCATCATCAAAAAGGGGGAGAATGTTGTGTTGAGTGTGTATTGGAATTTCTTAAGATGATTTTTAATGATGACTATTGAACATCAGTCATTCTTTGATTTTGATGATGACATATTAAACATATTGTACATATTGAATATATTACAATAGTGCTCAAACAACATATTCTTGATATTTTATATATCATATTTTATTGTTAATATGCCCAGCCCCAATCGTGTTGTTGAGCCCTCACACCAGAAGCCGTTGTCTGCTGTTGATAGTGAAAAACATCTACGTATGCATGGCGCTATTTCCATTAATAGCCATGCGCTGTGCATGGGGAGTTATGTAAGACCCTCGAATTTTGTCCTTATATTTTATTGTGTGCAATTTTATGCTTGTATATGTATATGCATTATCATGTAAGTATTATATAACATTATTGTGTAAGCACTAGGTATGTGTGCATATACTCAATATATGCGTGGTTAATGCATGATGTGAATAGTGTATATTATACCTACGTATTGCATGCATGAACTTAGGAGAAATTAGGGTTTTGCATGGTTTTGGGTTCTGGCCGAAGGGTTAGTCGACGTCAACATTAATGGACGTTCACTTATTGTTAAAGTCCATAACGGTGGACGTCTAATATTAAATAGACGGCCATATAGATGGACGTCTATGTCCTGACAGACCAGTCTGCAGCAGCATGGTGTGCCATGCCTTTGATTGGAGATGCCAACCACCCCAACGGCTACCCCGACCTTCCCACCGACCCCTGCGTGGGTGAGGGGCTCCTCTCTAAAATGGCCCTTATGGCAAACCCCTCCCCTCCAAGAGCTCTCTGGCTCTTTGTAAGGAGAAAAACAAAAACCCTAGAACCTGTGAGAAAACTTGGAGTTTGGAGGCTTTGATCCGGCGATCCAAGGCTTATCCGGAGATCTACTTGACAAGGAGGGAGACAACACATCCGGCTGCACATCCCCGGCCCTGGGTTGCAGAGGGGAGCATCACAGAAGCCGGAGTGGAGGCATCTTGGAGGCTTCTTGGGACTGCCCAAGGAGAGCTTCTCCGACCATTTTGATCCCTTTAGGAGTTTTTCCAAAGGCAAGTAACCCTTGCACCCTGTCCATGTATGTGTCTAAGAGGTTTCTATCATTTTTATGGATTTTCCTCGTGTCCTGGATCCCCTACATTCACCATTCTTTGAAGCTCGGACTGTGTTTTTGCACAGGCCCGAACTTGACGGCAAGATCCCTCGCCGTCAAGATCTTCCGTTGACGGCCAACGATATTGCCGCTTACTTTGTTGAATGGCCAGACTATGCCGTTAAGTTCTTCTTGACAGAATAGTGAACTGTTCTGTCCTATATCTTTAATTCCGGATTTCTACGTATGAGGATATAATGTAAATTTTATATGCTATGTAAAATAGATAATGTGATGTGTGTGAAAATTTCTGTTTTTTCTGTAGATGGCATAATTTATTAGAATTATTGGAAGGCATGTGTAGGAAAGAGATTATGCATGTTTAATTTGTTCTCATGATTTCTGAGGAATTAAATGCTGTAGAATTTTATGAACCATGTTTATATGTATCAGTCCATGCCCTGCAAACTTGGGAATTTTTCCATATTATGCGAATTTTTATAATTCCTACAATGAGAAATAGAAGCATGTGTAGACCTTGTGAAAATTTTAGTAAATCGTGTGATGGGAAATAAATTTGGAAAAAATTTCTTGTGCCAATATGTATGTGTGGTTCATGCCTGTGCATGATCAAATCTGAAATCCATGTTATGATCTATGTTAGCTTAGTTTATGAATGGCATGAAACTGAATGTTTTAATTTCTATAAATGCATGTGAATTCAGAAAAATGTGAAAATTTGTATGTGTGTTCTTATACCCGAAAACATCATGTGGTTAAATTTTCAAGAAAATTGGATAACAGTAGCCTACACTATGAGATTTCCATGTGAAAATGAGTTATAAATACATGTACCATGATTATGGTTAAATGAGGTGCGTTCCAATTAATCCATGAGAGCTACTAAATGCTTGATTTCTGTTATTAGTGGCATCATGCTAGGGAAGAACAGAACCATGTGCATAAATAAGAAAGTGTGAATATCATATGTAAAACGTGTGTTAATCGGAATGTGTAATGTGTAAAATGTGCCGTTGTGTGCACACTGCCATAGAGGGCTGTGGAACTGTATCATGGAAAGGTCCCCATGAGAAGGTTCAATGTGTTAAGATATCCTAAGGGAATTAGGATGAAATCCTAGAGGTGGACAAGTACCACTGGTTAGGGTGGAGACATGTTCTCCCGGTCTGCGCAGTGCCAAGAGTCATCACTGTATTGCCTAGGTGATGTGCTATGTGTTATGTGTTATGTGATGTGTCCTTCTAGTGGTGGTTTGGACTATGTGTCACGGAAAAATAAAATGTGAAATGTGAATGTGATATGTGTAAGATGTGAAATGTGAATGTATATATGTGTAAAAGGTGAAATGTGAACATGTGTGCATGTGTAATGGGTGAAAAATGAACCATGTGAAATATGGGAATGTGTAACTATGTGAAGTGAATATGTTAGAGTGTGAGACGATAATTCATGCTATGATATTCTAATTCCATGTCAAAACAACAACCTTAATACATGTGAATTGGTAGTTAGCCTGTGCAGGAATGTGCAGAATCCATGTAAATTGCTATCATGTTATAGTCAAATTGGAAGTGTAGTCTTCATGTGATTAAATGAGTAGAAAGCATGTGATAGGAAGTGTTATTTGAACATCTTAAACCATGTACCATGTGTTTTGATTTTGTAGAAATACCATGATAGTTGTCTCTTATTAATGTTCAAGCATGCTGTATGTTGCCTTGCAAATTGAAATAGTAGAACCTACTATGATGTATGCATGAATGATGTGTATGGAGTTACTTGCTGAGTCTTTTAGACTCACTCCTTGCTTCGCGTACAGGTAGTTGGTGACACACTTTTGGAGGAGAGACCGTGGAGAGCGACTCCGAGCGTGGAGAGTAGCTTGTGGAGTTGACGTTGTGTCCTTTTGTTTCATAGTATGTAAATTATAGCTTGCATTAGAGTTATCATTTTGTAATTATGGACAAATTATGTATTAAATGTAGAACTTTAATCTTGTGACAATGTAGTTGGTTTAACTTTCAATTATGAAAGTTTTGTCTTTTGATTGTTATTTGGATCGTGTATGTTAAATGTGGATGATGAATGAAACGAAAGACATGGTTCTTACTTCCGCTACTCTGCATTTATATTTGTGTATATCTCAATCATGTGATAGCGTTTGGGTAAATGTCCCACTGTGATACCCTCTACTATACCGACGTGGGTTGGTATAACTGTACCGGTATAATAAGGGTCGTCACAGTTATGGTCACTGTCGCGTCGACGCCTTCGCCGGCCCTGCATGGCAGTCCTCTCGCCGGAGGGAAGGAAGATGGTAAGTTGCCTTCCTTAGTAGCAGAGTCTTCGCATGGTAGCCCAGCTGCAAAGTTGCCTTCCCAGAAATTATTGAAATCCCAGGTTCCTTTAAGGGCAACTGCCGAAAATCTCTTAATGCCTCCTGTTGAAGTTTCTAAACAACGTGGCACTTTATTAAAGAAGGTATCTACACGAGATCTAAGGCTAAGGCTGCCGCGGTCCACTATGGGTATGTTTCATCATGATGAATAACATTTTATTCTAGAATATTAGGGGTCTTTCTAATATGGCCTCTAAACCTGCACTGAAGTTGTTAGTGAAGAAACACAATTTACATTTGTTGGCTATTTTTGAACCAAAAATGGACTTCTGCAAGGCCTCTCATATATGCAATTATCTTCATATGGATTACTATGTTGATGGCATTCAGAAGGATTCCAAGATCTAGATTTTTTACAATAAACTGTTTTCTTTTAAAGTGATTTCTTATTCCTCCCAGCATGTTTCGGGTTTGGTGATGAAGGATGACTCTCCTCTGCTTATGGTGACTTCTATTTATGATAGTTGTGACTTCATTGGTAGAAGAATTTTATTTGAAGACCTTCTTACTCTTGTTGATTATGTGAATGTCCCCTGGTTAGTTGGGGGTGATTTTAACTACATTGCCCGGACCACTGAGAGAAAAGGAGGTCTTTTACCTAATACCACCTCCATGCTTGAGTTCAATGCCTTCATTTCTGCTTCTGGTCTTTTGGATGTTGGGTTCAAAGGTACTCCTTATACCTGGTGTAATAAGAGGGTTGGCAGCCTTGCGATTAAGGCTCGTCTTGACAGATTGCTTGTGGATAACCGGTGTGCTGTGGCCTATCCTGGGTGTACTGTGCAGCATCTGACTCGTGGCCCCTCTGATCATGCACCCGTCCTTATTCAATTACATAATGTGTATTCTCAGCTAGCTCGTTTCATCTTTTAGAATATGTGGACCAAGCATGAAACGTTTATGGATTGTGTTAGACGAGCTTGGACTGCTGAGGACAAGTGGTATCCTAATCCTTTTTACAAGCTTTAAGATAAACTTAAGGCAGTCAAAGTTGCTTTGAGACTTTTGAATAAAAATGTCTTTGGCCACATTGATGATAATATTAAGAAGGCTGAGGAGCAAATTGCCATTAGCCAGCAAATTTTGAATGAAGCTAATGGTAAGCTTTGACAGATCCTTCATTGCCAGGAGATATTTTGGTGTCAAAAATCAAGGATTCAATTGCTGGAAGAGGGTGATCGCAACACTACTTTCTACCATGCGGCGGTCAAGAGTAGGCGGAGCAGAAACTACATTCATAGGCTGAGGATTGATGGGGTTCGGTGTGATGATCAAGGCAAGCTCAAGTCTGCGGCTGAGCAGTTCTTTGCTTCTTTGTTGTCTTCTGAAGAGCATGTCATAGATAACCATCTACTTCACTCGATTCCCAACCTTATTTCTGATGAGGTGAATCAGATGCTCACTGCTGCTCCTACTGCTGAGGAAATTAGGCTAACTGTTTGGAGCATGAAAGGTGATAGCGTTCTGGGTCCTGATGGTTTCACTGGTAATTTTTACACTATTTGCTGGAACTTTATTGGTAAGGATGTCGTTGAAGCGGTCTGTGGTTTTTATTTCTGGTTACCCTCTTCTGAAGGGTGTATCCTCTTCCATTATAGATCTCATTCCTAAGGTGGATAATCCAAGTACCTTCAGTCAATATCGACCCATCAGTCTTTGCAATTTCTGTTATAAAATTGTGTTTGCCATCATTACCAATAGGCCCACTTCAGTATTGCCTTCCATCATTTCTATGAGAGCAGAGTGCTTTTATTAAAGGCAGGAATATCATGGATAATGTTTTCTTGGCTAGGCAGTTGGTTGTTGATTTGGGGAGGAAAGTTCGTGGGCACAATGTCATCTTTAAACTTGACATGATGAAAGCTTATGACAAGGTTGAATGGGATTTTCTTTTGGCAGTTCTCCGCAAGTTTGGGTTCTCTCCTAGATTTACATCTTATGTCGCCATGCTTATTTCTAATTGCTGGTTCTCTATTTTATTTAATGGTGCCCTTGCTGGTTATTTTAAATCTTCTAGAGGTCCGCATCAGGGTGATCCTCTTGCTCCGACTCTTTTCATTATCATGGAGGAAACCTTGAGCAGGGGGCTGTGCATGTTACTGGATAACTGCGCCATCACTCCTTACTCGGGACCTAGAGGGTGCAGGGCCATTTCTCACCTTCTATATGCTGATGATACTCTTATTTTCCTTAATGGCCAGGCTACGAATATCAGCAAAATCATGAAATTTTTGAAGACTTATGAGGACTCTTCTGGTCAAAGGATTAACCATGGGAAAAGTAGTTTTCTCATAGCTAATAACGCTCCCCTCCATGTGGCTTCTAAGATCACCCGTCTTACTGGTTTTCATCGTCAAAGGGGTGCTATCCGTTACCTTGGTGTGCCTATCAAGCAGTGCAGAACTGTGATTGCTGATTACAGGTTGTTGATGGATAGAATTAATGGCCGGATTGGTTCTTGGAAATGCAGATTTTTGTCCAAGGCTGGCAGAATAACTTTAGTTAACTCCGTGCTATCTTCTATGCCTGTTTACCTTGCTACTGCTTCTGCTATTCCTAAAGTTGTCCTTCATTATATTGAGCACCTATGTGCTACATTTTTCTGGGGTGGTTCTGGTCATGATAAGCATCGGCATTGGGTCTCTTGGGCGACTATTCAGAAGCCGATCTTGGAAGGTGGCCTTGGTGTGAGAAGCCTGTGGCATGTTCAAGTGTCTATTGTCATTAAGCTTCTTTGGAATATTATTCATGGTGCTTCTTTGTGGACTTCTTATGCTAAGGACATGTATTTTCATGATGGTCAACCCACTACCCATCTGCATGGTATCTCTAAGAAGCTATTATTTGCTGCTTATGGCATTGTTATTAATAATACTAGATGGGTTCTGGGTAATGGTGCATGTATCAGGTTTTTGGATGATGTTTGTCTTGGTAAGAAGCCGCTTCGTGAATCCTTACCTTCCACTTTCTTGGAGCCGTCGCCTACAGTTCGGGAGGTTATTCTTGATCAGAACCCCACCTTCGCTTCATTATTCCTCACGATCAGGATCAGATGCAACTTTCTTCTCATGATGAAATTTGTGTTTGGGCGGCTACTAGTAGGGGTAGTTTTACTCTTACAAGTGCTTATGACCAGGTTCGTAACCATAGTGTTAAACGATCGCCTCTTCTTTGCATCTGGCATCATCGTTTCAGCAGGCAGACATCTATGTTTTCATGGCTTTTGCTCCATAGAGCTGTCCTTGTGGATGACTGTATTGCTGGGTGTGGTATCCCCCTACCATCTCATTGTTGCTATTGTAGGTGTTCTCATGTTGAGGACATGAACCACTTGTTTGTGTTGAGTTTTGTGTTTTGATGTTGACATATTAATGATGTCTACACTCTCATACTTTAATTTTAATGATGACTAAAACATTTGGTTGTGAATGTTGTCTAAATACTCACACTTGATTTTGATGATGACATATATCACAATGATACCAAACAACATGTTCTTTATGCTTAATGTTTCATATTTTACTAATAATGACATGTGTTGATGGTCTACTCTTTATATTTACAAGTTTGCAAAGTTTTGTTAAAATATTGTCAACACTACTTGACAGATAGGTCGACACTACCAAACTGCCCAGCAAGTTTCTGAAGAAAATGTCAGAGTAAGGTCGACACTACTTGTCAGATAGGTCGACACTACCAGACTGCCCAGCAAGCTTCTGAAGAAAAGGTTACAGTCAGGTCGACACTACTTGACAGTAAGGTCAACTCTACCTGTCTGCTCAGTAAGTTCCTGAAGAACAAGCTGCCAGTAAGGTCGACACTAGCTGAGAGTAAGGTCGACACTAGTTGTCATCCAGTGAACTAGTTTTGGAGATATTCTCAGGAGGTCGACTCTGTCTGTTGATCAGGTCGACACTAGATTTCTGCCAGTAAAGGGAAAATAGAATTTCTGATCAGTAGTGTCAACACTATGGAAATGTAAGTCGACACTCTTTTTTTTGTAAACCCAGAATTGTACAGAGCATAATATCCAGCGGTTGTGATCTCTTTCTGAGATCTTTTTGAGAGATGCTATATTTACCAAATTTCCCTTTCATCCAAGTGGCAATGAGGTAAATGCCTTTTGGACACGTGGCAGCCTTGTGTGCACCCTAAGTTTGAGTGCACACCTTTCTCACGTGTTTGGGACTGCACTGTGGCTATATTAGCCTCCATCTCATCTGAAGCAGCCATCCCTTTGAGCAATTCATCGATTCTATCAAAGAGGACTTGAGGATCAAGGCCAAGCAGTGAGAGAAAGCTCTGGAGTGCAGAAAGAGGAGCAGATCAAGAAGAAAGCAGCAGAGGAAGAAGAAGGAAATGTGCATGCAGCAAATCTGAAAATAGAGCATCGTGGATCTTGCACAGAAGAAGCAACAAAGCTGAAAAGAAGAGGAAGATCTGAAGGCAGATGGAAGAGGAAGCCAAAGCAAAAGCAGAAGCACAAAGTTCTGCATCCATGGAGGAGCTCAAGAGCAAGAGTTCAGATCTGAAATTCTCTGTAAATCAGATCTGAATTAGAGTACTGCGAATTGAGGTTAGTTTGAAGAATTTCAGATCAAATTGGCTGAGAAGCACAACCAGATGATGCATATGCGCAAGATGATCTGAAGCACATCTTCAACTATCAAGATCTAAAGATTCAGAGTTCAGATTACACAGTCCAAAGGGAATTGGGCAAAACCGAAGGACTAGTGTTTGAGGATTTATCTCCCATAACTCTGATCTTCTGTGTATTTGATTTTTCTGTTTAAACTTTTTTCTCTGATCTTGTTGAGCGCTCCTACTGATGTTAGGAGTGTTGATCCATACTGAGTGAGTGTGGATTGAGGAGATCTGTGTGATCTTGAAGCTGTGAATCAGCGGATAAGCTGTGTAATCAGTGGTGTGCAAGCTGTGAGTCAGCGTTCAAGCTGTGAGTCAGCAGGTGTTTAAAGCTATGAATCAGCGGTTTAGTGAAGCTTCACTTGGTTTGAGTGAGGGGTGGACGTAGGTCTCCGTCTGGAAGCCGAACCACCTAAAAAATCTCCTGTGCAATGGTTTGATCTATCTTTCTTCTAGATGCTTGCACAGGTTTCTGCATTTATATTACTTGTCTAATTTCTACCCACATCGATTCACACATTCACATCAGTTCAGTAAGACTGTGAGTCTGATTAGATCTTTAATGTGAAGTCATATTTTTAATAGCTTAAGCTTCCGCTGAATTTTATTAAAGATCTATTGAACCCCCCTTCTAGATCTGTTCACACCTCTGAATTCGATCCAACAATTTGTATCAGAGCCTACGCTCTCTATTCTTGTGGTTTAACATCCCGTAGAGTACTTGTGAAATGGATCTAAGGGGATATATGCCAGAAGGGCACTCTATGTATAGACCTCCTTATTTTGATCGATCAAACTATACTTACTGGAAAACTCGTATGCAGGTTTTCTTAAGAGCCCAGAATCATAAAATCTGGAAGGTAGTGAATAGTGGACCATATGAACTCCCAGAGGATGAAGAAAAATGGCCGACAGAGCAAGTCAAGAGGTCAAATGCTATTTGGAGTGCAATGAACATCATGCACTGCTCTCTTCACCCAACGGAGTTCTCAAGAGGCTCCTTATGTGCAACTGCCAAAGAAGTATGGGATCATCTAATGGTAATTTATGAAGGTACTTCTGAGGTAAAGGAAACCAAACTCAATCTGTTAATTTCTGAGTATGAAGCCTTTAAAATGGAAAATGATGAAACCATCTCAGAGATGTATGGTAGGTTAACCCTTTTGACAAATGGCTTGACGTGTCTAGGAAAAACATTTACTGAATATGAACTTGTCAGGAAAATTCTTAGATCCTTAACTTCTATGTGGCACACAAAGACTACTGTAGTTGAAGAGTCTAGGAATTTGTCTACTATGACTGTTGATCAATTGATTGGTTCCTTAATGACAAATGAATTGGGTCTGAAAAGAACATATAATGATATGAAGAAAAAGAAGTCACTAGCACTTAGAGCAAGTCCAAATTTGAAAGAAACAACTGAGGAAGAAGAATCTTCAAGCTGAGGTGACTCAAGTGAATCTGCCTTGCTTACAAGAAAATTCAAAAAGTTTCTAAGAAAAGAAGGTAAAAAATTTCTTACCAAAGAGCCTCAGGTAAACAACTCTTTCAAGCAGAAAAAATTTGCTAATAAAAATGCTAACAGAGTTGTTTGTTATAATTGCAGAAAACCAGGGCATGTAAAACCAGAATGCCCAAAGGTATGATTGGAACTTGGAGTGAAGAAGAAGATAATGAGGAAGAAGAAAATTCAGAAGATGATGAGGATGAAAGCATAATACGCTTGATGGCTAGAGAGAATTCCAATGATTCCATAAACTCCAATGATTTTATGAATTCATGTTCTTCTTCTGATAGTGATAATGAAGAATTGTCTTATGATGATTTGAAAAATATTTGTGAACATTTGTATAAAATAATAAAGAAAATAAAATCTGAAAATAAGATTCTAAAACTTGAAATCCAAGCGAATGAGTCCATGTTGAAAATTTTTAAATCATTTCAAAAGAAAATGAAAATCTGAAATCTGAAGTTGAACATTTAAAGAAACAAATTGCAAACATGGCTCATGATCATCAAGTAAATGAAAAACTTAAACAACTTGTTGAAGAAAATCATTATCTGAAAAAGAAAATTGAATGTATGTTGCATGACAAACCATCAGACAATGATTGTAAGAATTTAAGTAACAAAATTGTTGAATTGGAAAAGCACATTGCACAATTTGATAATGAAAAGAATAAAATGAAAAATGGTTAGATGCCATGCTAAATCAACTCCAATTTTCAGAAAAAGAAAATTCTGCATTAAAAGTTGAAAAGGAAAAGATGAAAAATGAGCTTTTTACTGCTATAGAGACAGTGAAAGTTTTTGAAATGAACAAAACTGTTGCTAACAAGAACTTCATTTTATCAAATGAAAAATCAATAAAAGTCCTTGTTCAGAAAAATGTTTAGAAACAAAAGGAGAAAATAAAGAAAACACATCAAATAAAAAGAAACATGTATTTGCTAAAAATCAGAAACAGAATTTGAAAAACAAACAGGCCTCTATAAAGGTTCCCCACATTCTTCATCAACTCAAAGTGCTACAAGGCAAGCTTCAAATCCATATCATGTTAGAAGCTACCAAAAGGTAAAGTCTCCTCAAAGGAAGATGGGGTTTCAAAACATGTACTCATGCCAAGGTAAGCATCAGGTAAGAAACTCTTCTATATACTTTTATTGCTATAAACTTGGTCATCTTGCCAAACATTGCTGGAATAAAAATCAAAATTTCAATAAACATGCCAAATCAGTCCAATGCTTTACATGTCATAAATTTGGTCACATTTCTAGAGATTGTTGGTACAGAAATGATTGTTTTGTGCATGCTCCAAAATTCCATACTAATGCATATGTCAACACACATAGGAATAAATATCATGTTCATACTAAAAATGTTCAAAAATTCCATGTGTATAGGCAAATCATTCTATTTTTGCTCATATCAAAAATCCAAAAAATAGAAAAATTCATAAAAACATAGATGCATTGAATAATAAAAATAAGAATTCTAGAACTAATTCTGCTCATAGTTCCATTAATGAAAAAATGGCATCTATACAAAAATTAAAATCTGTGTGGATTCAAAAACCATTGTTGATTTCTAACACTGGTTTCATTGCAGGACCCAAGGAAGTGTGTGTCCCAAAGGTAGCTTGATCAGTAAGCTAATGAGCCTTGTAGCCATGCCCTTTCATCCAGAATCAAGTCACTGGCTATGCAAGGTATGAAAAGTTGGAGAAACAGGTAAAATCTTTGAAAAATAAATGAAGACTGTTCAGGTAAAATCTCATTTCAGAATTAAATTGCTTGAGTTGGAATAACTTTTTAGATCTTTATCTAAACAATGGAAAATGTGTTGTGTTGCTGCCCCCAATAATAATTCATCTAAGCAATGGATATCATGGTTGTATCAACTTACTTGTATGAATTTTCCCATGATTTGTAGGGCATGTAACCACCCTGTGACTTCTTGGTATATCAAATGGTGAAATGTGGAAGGACAAGTTATGCTTGTCTGAAAACTTTCATTATACGTGAGTAAAATACTCCGCCAAGTACCAAAAGTCATATTTTGTACAAGGCTAATTGTGTGCAAAATTTGTGTGAATTGATTACAAACTTTTCATTCCATGCACATGTTAACGGGGAGAAATTTTGAAATAGTGCAAAAATGTTCTTGCTGCGGCATTCTGAATAAGTTTTTTTTAATGACATGTGTCGACACACTGAAGATCATGTGTCAACACAATTTGTTCAAGTTTGTGTTCAGAAATGCTCATCTTGAATCTGTGTTAGATAGTAAATTGAGGATAAATCTTCTAGATTCTGAAATTGTTGTGTTGTGATGATCGATGTTCATATTGCATGAAATAAAACAGTCATGTTCACCCTCTTGAATCTCAACACTTTGAATGATACTTGATCAGAATCTCATACTTTTGTTCTCATCTGGAATGAACTCACACATCACTGCTCTGTGTGAAGGATTCAATTACAGAAACTATTCTTGGCTTATTCTTTATCTCTTCATGTTTCATTCAAATCAATTCAAGGTTCCTTTGATATTTTTATATGAGAAATAAAATTTTAAATATCTAAAATATTGGTGCTCTTGGATTAAACATGAATATGAAAAATAATATCTTGAGTAATGTGTCTATCTTTATCCTCAAAGCTTATTTTAGATTTTTATTGCAAAACACTTTAAGTAGACACTTGAGAAGTCTTGAGTTTTATATCACAAGAAATTCTGAAGTTTTGTTTTTAACAAATGATAAGAGTGATATCTTAACAACTCTAGATCATGATCTATTAAGGGAAAAGCTACTTGTCACCTAATAAAAAGTAATGAATGTTCTGAAAGAAAATTTTCAAGAAAAAAAAGATTTTAAGGAAAATTGCAGAGCAATGATTAGTACACTGAGTAACCGGGTTATTCCACCTGAGACGTGGTTGAACTTGAGTAAAAAGGTGGTGCTAAATTATCTCTGTTCAAAAAGAAGCAAACAAATGATTAATATGCCTAGTAGTCAGGCACTCTTGCACTGGGTAAGTGTGTGTGCTTGCACAAAAAGTATGAATTTAATCTTCTTTGCTAAATTTCTGAAATATCTCAAATGAAAGAAATAAATAGAAAAAGAAAAAAGGTGTACAAAGTGCAGCTAACCTAAAATAGAATTCATGTTGTTCAAGAATGTTAAAATGTTATTCTACATTGTGTTAGGATCAAAACCTTGATTTTCTAATGATATACACTCTTGACAACTCAATTTAGATCACAAAAATCATGTCACTTTTGTAAATAAAATTTTTGAAGTGATTTTTTTTTATGATAAAGAACTGACATAAGAACTCATTCAAAAATCATCTTTATTTTTAAACCCTTGCTGCACAATATGAAAGGTACAATTATTTTATTTTTTCATTTACTAAAATCATTGTGTACCTTGATACCTTCATCATCATCATCATCATCAGAGCCTTATCCCATTATTTGGGGTCGGCTACATGAATCCTTTTCCGCCAAAGATTTCTATCAAGTGATGTAGTCGTGTTTAAACTCAAAAGGTCCAAATCCTTCTTGATAACATCGCACCATCTCATTTTAGGCCTTCCCCTAGCTCTTTTACTAGCATCCACTAAAATTGGTCACATCTTTTAACCGGCGCCGAGGTAGGGCGACGGTACACGTGTCCAAACCACCTAAGTCTATTTTCTCTCATTTTCTATCAATTGGAGCTATCCCCAGATCCTCACGAAAGCGCTCATTCCTAATCTTATCTTTCTTAGTCTTACCACACATCCATCTCAGCATCCTTATCTCTGCTACACATATTTTGTTTACGTGTTCCTTTCGCACTGCCCAACACTCTATGCCATATAATAATGTAGGCCTCACTGCCGTTCTATAAAACTTTCCTTTAAGTTTCACTGGTATACGACGATCGCAAAGGACTCCTGATGCACTTCTCCACTTTACTCAACCTGCCTTAATCCTAAGTGCCACATCGTCATAAATCTCTCCATTCTCTTGGATGATAGATCCCAAGTATCGAAAGCTACTACTCTTAGAAATATCTTGACCATCAATTTGAACCACATCTCCTTGAGGAACCCTTTGATTACTATAATTACAGTGCATAAACTCAGACTTACTCCTACTAATTTTAAAACCTTTAGACTCCAAAGCATGTCTCCAACTTTCTAACTTAACATTTAAACCATCAATACTCTCATCAATTAAGACAATATCATCTGCAAATAGCATACACCAAGGGATATCATCATGCAAATGTTTTGTCACCTCATCTATAACCAGAGCAAAGAGATATGGACATAGGGCAGAACCTTGATGCAAACCTATAGTGATCGGAAATTTACGGGTCTCTCCAGCAATAGTTCTCACACTAGTAGTAGCACCCTCGTACATGTCCTGAATCAAGTCAACATATCCTTGAGAGACTCCCTTCTTTGTTAATGCCCACCAAATCAAGTCTCTCGGTACTCGATCATACGCCTTCTCCAATAAAAAAAAACCATATATAAATCTCTTCTCATCTCTCTATACTTCTCCATTAACTGACGCAATAAGAAAATAGCTTCTGTAGTAGATCTACTAGGCATAAAACCAAATTGATTTTCTGATATACTAGTCATGCATCGCACTCGGCACTCGATTACTCTTTCCCAAAGTTTCATAGTGTGACTCATAAGCTTAATTCCGCGGTAATTATTACAGCTTTGAATATCCCCTTTGTTTTTTAGAAAGGAACTACAACACTTTTTCTCCATTCTTCTGGCATTCTCCGTTCCTTTAAAATTTTATTGAAAAACTTAGTTAACCATTTAATACCAATGTCTCCTAAACCTTGATACCTTCATGATCCCTTCAAAATCAAATTGTTTGTGCTCCTTGCAATACAGTCTCTTGTTCAGGGGGAGCAACCTTTTTTTGTTGAACTCTGGTTTTATGCCCCAATAAATTGGTTTCATCACTTCTATCAGTTTCACATCATTTCTATTGATCCCTATTCAGTTGAAAGTGGTCAACTCCAATACTGTCAAATGGGGAGAGTTGTTTCACTTAGGGGGGGAATTCTGCATATTTGTGAGATTTATGAGTCCTCTAGTCATATTCTTGATATTAGGGGCTATTTGTTTTAATGGGACAAAACTTAAAAAATGGGAGTGAATCAAATTGCATTGCATGTGCCTTTCAACCTTTTGATGTTGTCAAAAAGGGGGAGAGATTGTTGACAAATTCAAAGTTCCAGAAAGAAAGGGGAGAGAATGATATTCTGTGAAAGAATGTTGCCATATTTCAAGAATATTGTTTTAAGAATGTTGTCAAATGTTGTCATGTTTTGTTATCATCAAAAAGGGGGAGATTGTTGAGTTTTGTGTTTTGATGATGACATATTAATGGTCTACACTCTCATACTTTGATTTTAATGATGACTAAAACATTTGGTTGTGAATGTTGTCCAAATACTCACACTTTGATTTTGATGATGACATATATCACAATGATACCAAAACAACATGTTCTTTATACTTAATGTTTCATATTTTACTAATAATGACATGTGTTGATGGTCTACTCTTTATATTTACAAGTTTGCAAAGTTTTGTCAAAATAGTGTCAACACTACTTGACAGATAGGTCGACACTACCAGACTGCCTAGCAAGTTTCTGAAGAAAAAGTCAGAGTAAGGTCGACACTACTTGTCAGATAGGTCGACACTACCAGACTGCCCAGCAAGCTTCTGAAGAAAAGGTTATAGTCAGGTCGACACTACTTGACAGTAAGGTCAACTCTACCAGTTTGCTCAGCAAGTTCCTGAAGAACAAGCTGCCAGTAAGGTCGACACTAGCTGAGAGTAAGGTCGACACTAGTTGTCATCCAGTGAACTAGTTTTGGAGATATTCTCAGGAGGCCGACTCTGTCTGTTGATCAGGTCGACACTAGAGTTCTGCCAGTAAAGGGAAATTGGAATTTCTGATCAGTAGTGTCAACACTATGGAAATGTAGGTCGACACTCTTTTTCTGTAAACCCAGAATTGTACAGAGCATAAAATCCAGCGGCTGTGATCTCCTTCTGAGATCTTTTTGAGAGATGCTATATTTACCAAATTGCCCTTTCATCCAAATGGCAATGAGGTAAAGGCCTTTTGGACACGTGGCAGCCTTGTGTGCACCCTAGGTTTGAGTGCACACCTTTCTCACATGTTTGGGACTGCGCAGTGGCTATATTAGCCTCCATCTCATTTGAAGCAGCCATCCCTTTGAGCAATTCATCGATTCCATCAAAGAGGACTGGGGGATCAAGGCCAAGCAGTGAGAGAAAGCTCTGGAGTGCAGAAAGAGGAGCAGATCAATAAGAAAGCAGTAGAGGATGCGAATTCAGGTTAGTTTGAAGAATTTTAGATCAAATTGGTTGAGAAGCACAACCAGATGATGCATATGCGCAAGATGATCTGAAGCACATCTTCAACTATCAAGATCTGAAGATTCAAAGTTTAGATTACATAGTCCAAAGGAAATTGGGCAAAACCGAAGAACTAGTGATTGAGGATTTGTCTCCCTTAACTCTGATCTTCTGTGTATTTGATTTTTCTGTTTAAACGTTTTCTCTGAACTTGTTGAGTGCTCCTACTGATTTTAGGAGTGTTGATCTATACTGAGTGAGTGTGGATTGAGGAGATCTATGTGATCTTGAAGCTGTGAATCAGCAGATAAGATGTGTAATCAGCGGTGTGCAAGCTGTGAGTCAGCGTTCAAGCTGTGAGTCAGCAGGTGTCTGAAGCTGTAAATCAGTGGTTTAGTGAAGCCTCACTTGGTTTGAGTGAGGGGTGGACGTAGGTCTTCGTCTGGGAGCCGAACCACCTAAAAAATCTTCTGTGCAATGGTTTGATCTATCTTTCTTCTAGATGCTTGCACAGGTTTCTGCATTCATATTACTTATCTAATTTCTACCCACATCGATTCACACATTCACATCAGTTCAGTAAGACTGTGAGTCTGATGAGATCTTTAATGTGAAGTCATATTTTTAATAGCTTAAGCTTCCGCTGAATTTTATTAAAGATCTATTCAATCCCCTTCTAGATCTGTTCACACCTCTGAATTCGATCGAACAGTTTGTGCATAGCGATCTTGCTAAGAGCCTTTGGTTGTGGGTCTCTCCGTTGCTTCATGCTGGCCAGGGTATCCATATGAACATCTCTCTTCGCCTTTGGGATATTATTAAGTCCTGTAGCCTTACCAATCCTCACGGTTTCATCACTATCTACTGCTCCATACTGATTATCTGGGAGGTTTGGAAGATTAGATGCAAAATGAAGTTTGAGCAAGTAAAGTGTTCTAGTAATCTCCTGCACCATAATATCCATGTACTGGTTACCACCGCCATTGACAATATGGTTTTCAAAGATGCTGCCACGCCTCAACAAATGGAAGCTATTATGGAACTTGGTTTCTTTGTTCAACCAACTATCAAGCTGTGCAAAATGGTTAAATGGATCCCGCCATTACAAGGTCTTCTCCTTAACGTAGATGGTGCTTCTAAAAGTAGCCTGGGCCCTTGTGGGGGTGGTAGTCTTGTGAGGAATGCTTTTGGTACTGTGGTTATTGATTTTTCTCACTATTATGGTACTGGTCATAGCCTCCTTGTGGAAGCCCGGGCTATGTGTGATGGTGTTCAATTGGCAGTGGAGCAAGGGCTCTTCATAGTAGAGATTTGTTCGGATTCTTTGACTTTGGTGAATTCTCTTCGGACTGGGGTTGCACCTTCTTGGGATTGCTATAGGTGGTGGAGGTTTGTGCTGGATTTTGTTCAGCAGCATGGCGTTCGAACTTCTCATGTTTACAGGGAAGCAAACTAGGTGGCGGATGCCTTGGCTAACTTTACATGTTATACCTATTGTAATGGGGTTTTTACTTCCTCCACCTAGCCCAGCGTTCTTGTTTTCCTGCCCTCATTGGGGATCATCTGGGTCTTGGGAGTTTTAGAGTTTGTTAACTCTTTTATTTTTTCATGGGTATGCCCCGCAGACTTTGTATCTATCTTTTTCACATATATATATATATATATATATTATATATATATATATATATATATATATATATATATATATATATATATATATACAGTTGGTTTGTGTAGCAGGTTGATCGCCTGGAGGAGTGGTTCCATTCACCCTGCTGGGGTGAAATGCACTCGACCGGTCGCTGATCCAGTGTTGTGCACTTTTTACAAAAAAAAAAAAAAAACATGTTTTGATGGTCTACTCTGTATTCACATAGGTTTACAAAGTTCTTGTCAAAGTAGGTTGACTCTAGTTGACAGACAGGTCGACTCTCATGGTCTGTCCAGCCAGTTCCTGAAGAAAGAATTGTAGTTGTGTCGACATAGGACCATCATGTGTCGACACATCCATTGCATCCAGAGACAGCCAGAAGACATGAAGCCAATGGTGTCGACATAGGTTGATCATGTGTCGACACATCATGTACTCCTGGAAAGATGATTTTTGATCCTTGATCAGGTGTGTCGACACAAGTGAAATGTGTGTCGACACAAGTCACCATTCAGTGTTGTCAGGACACAATGCAAGGATCATGTGTCGACACACAACTTGATTGTGTCGACACACTTCGAATGACGATTCAGATCCTCATTTTTATGAACACGTGTCTGCGTGGGAATCAAGGGAATTTACCTAGATTTTTGTGCCCACGCACCTCAAGGCTCCACATAGACACATGGGACTATAAATACCCATGATCCTCGTACTCCAAAGGCAAGCGAACTCATACAATTCCTAGAAAAGGAAGGGAGTGGGAAAAAGGGGAATCTGCGTCCAGAAAGGGAGCAGAGCACCGCCGCCAGGAAGAAGAAGAACGAGAAGAGAAGGAGAAGAAGAGGAGGAGTTTGTGATTGGAGGAGTTTGTGATGAAGATAGATCCGAAAAGCTTGGAAACATCTCAGAGTCTGTAATTCATCTAGTTAACACTTTAATTGATTGATATGTGTATGCGTTCTACACAGATCATCAAATTCTGTTTGTTCTATTTTCTTCATTGTACTGAGATAGATCGCGCTAGAGGATCTACTCTCTAATCGAGCTTGTTCTAGCAGAACTTGGATCCATCATGGTCAAAAAGTTTTGAGTACAGTGTACTCAGGTTTTGGAGCCGTAGTGTTCTGGTGTTTAAGCCATCGTGCTCAATTGCTTGTAAGTTGTTGAATCACAAGTGGTCTGTGGAGTAGGTCGTAGTGCCTATCTCCTGGGTTTTCTTTGAGTCGTCGTACTCAAAGGGTTTGGAGTTGTCGTGATCCAGGTTGTACGTACTTGTGCTAGTGGTTCCTCCATCGTGGGGAGGTGGACGTAGGAGACACAAGTTGTGTTCTCCAAACCACCGTAAAATTCTCTGTGCACTGTGGTTTGCTTGTGGTTTGTTGTCTCGTTTCACTCAATACTCACACACCACAACTTGATCTAATTGAATTGTGTGTGTCGCTCATTTTAATTTTGCTGCCATACACACACATTAGTAATTAACATTGATTCAGTCACCTATCTGATCCCAACAGGTGTCACGCCACTACATTTCTCCCTTCCCATATCTCACACAGCTGGACCCAATACTCCTTTCTCATACAAATAGGCCCATGCTCCTTCCACTAGTTCCTATCTGTGCTTGCACAAACTCTTTCTCATTTCTTCTAACATTTTACAAAAGATGTTTGAAATTTTCTCTTATAGTAGTTGTCCATACAAATCTATAGATCTAGCACGTGACTCATCTGAATGCTCTGTGAATATATGATTCCTCTGCATATTAAAAAAATAAGAAATAAACTATATAAGAATTAGTGTACTACACTAAGAATTGAAAGAGACTTAGTTTAATGGAATAATTCCCTCGTGATGACTTTCATCGTCATCAGTATGTACTATACAAATTAAATAGCATAAATAAAAAATGTTAAAATATACCTATAACGAATCGAAGGGCGTTACTCCTATAGCGAATGACACAAAAAATATATTAAATAAGTACTACAATGTATACAAATCAAAGTATAAATACCTACTGTTGGTGGTGGAGGTGGAGAGGGCGTCAGTCCTGTAAGGATAGAATACAGATAAGCAATGTATATAATGACTACACATCTTCTTTGATTAGTAACATTTATATACCTGGTAATGCAGATGTGTAGGCAGCTCGACCTATAAAATCTGACATAAAGAATTATATTAAATAAATGCCACAATACATATAAATCAAAGTATACATACCTTCTTCTGGTGTGGAGGTGGAGAGGGCATCAGTCCTATTAGGATATAATACATATAAACAATGTATATAATGACTATACATCTTGTTTGATCAATAACATTTATACTTGGTAGTGCAGACGTGGAAGCAGCCCGACCTATAACGAATAACATAAAGAATTATATTAAATAAATACCATAATGTATACAAATCAAAGTATATATACCTACTACCAGTGGTGGAGGTGCAGAAAAGGGAGTAGATCTCCCCCCACTATACCCTCTCCACTCACACCTAAAGAAGTCGCACATCGTCCTCGAACCATATCTTCAAGGAGTAAATCAATACATGCATATTAATCAATAACAATAGAAAGAAAGATGTAAAATATTAGAATTTCTAGGAAATTGTCTACCATTAATCAAACATTCTCCATTTCTTTATATGTTAGGAGTATATCAAATTTGACATTGGCATCTTCATTATCATATTCATCTTGATCACTAATATGTTCCTCCTCATCGAAGTCCCCCAACTATATTTCATTTTTTTGTGGATCGACGTCTTTCACTACATTCTCTTTAGATAAAGAAAGTGGCTCCACAGATTCGTCACTAGAAGTAGGCAACTCTACATCATTAGCTAAGTCTGATTAAAAGAATTATGCATTGACATCCAACTCCACTGTTTCAGTCCAATCCAACTCAGAATATGGGAAAAGCCTTGTCTTAACTTTGCAAACTGTTGCCCAACTAGCTAGCCCAGAGGGGGGGGGGGGTGAATGGGTTATTAAAATTGTATCTTAGACTGATACCTGTTCACTGAAAGGATTGCACACCAACTTAAACGAGAGTTAGAGTTAGAGGAAATGAAACAACAAACACACCAACTCACAACCACAAGACACAAGGTTTTTATCCTGGTTCGAAACTCCTATCCACAGGAGACCTACGTCCAGTCCCTGAGCAATATCTCAGGATTTCACTAACAAGGGTACAGTCCCCCTTAAGGACACAAAAACACCCAGCTCAGCTGGTCTTCTTCACACCCGAAGGGAACAACACCATGGATACCCCACCAGGTCTTCCTTCACACAGAAGGGAAAAACACCCTGGATACCACCAGGTCTTCCTTCACAACGAAGGGACAACACACAGAAAGGATTGTAGGACAAGCCCCTAGATCAAACTACAAAAAGCAATGATCTGAAGGACCTAGCACTGAGAGCAAAGAATCTAAATCTAAGCTCACTCTCAGAACTACACAAGCTCTCTTCAAAAGATCTTTCACTACAAATGGAGAGCAAAGAGCTACAGCCAATGAGAATGGAAATATGGCTTCTCGAATCTCTTCTGGAGACTTGAAGGCTTGAGCAAGATGAGTATTGGTCTCTCAGGAGTGTTGCTACGAACTTTCTTCTCAAGAAGGTTGTTCTATGAAAAACTCTGAGTTCGTTCACTTGAATCATTCCCCTTGGATTTTCTTCTTAGCTTCAGACTTGTATATATATATCTTCAAATTGAAATTTTAACGTTGAAGAATCCGTTGTCTCTCTCTTGAAGTAGTCGTTAGACTGAAGGAGGTCTGGAATCTTGGAAGCTTCAGTCAACAGTCTTTGAACACTTTGAACACGCAAAGAGAAGAGATCTTTTAGATCTTTTCGTCTTCTATTTGAATTCACGTTGCAAAGTAAAGTTGGATCTGTTATCTGCACGCTTATCAAACTCAGATAGCAAACAGCTAAGCTGTCTCTGATGTCAGTCAACGTTAGAAAGAATAGCATGGAAATAGTAAGACCAAATGGCTGAATCTAAAAGACGTTTACAGAATAGGCACGATAATGGACGATATCTTCTGCATGCATGCAGAGATACGTACAGGTCACATTAAATGCAGGTGCGTCAGAGAGATGCATACGTGGACTTTGACTAGTCAACACAGATAAAATCAAGTCGATGAGAGATATACAAGTTGATGGCTCAATGACTTATGAAATCGTTATAAGTCATAACAAGTCGTTCTGAGACAGAAGAAGTATGAAATCGTTATGATCATAGCAAATTGTTTTGTTACAAAAGAGGTCGATGTGAAACCCTTAACAAATCGTTGTGATATATAAGTCGTTGTTGTGAAAACTAAAGAAATCATTACGGCTAGCAAGTCATTACGAGTTTCAAAGAAATCGTTACGAGAACTAAAGAAATCGTTACGGCTAGCAGGTCGTTACGAGTTTCAAAGAAATCGTTACGAGAACTAAAGAAATCGTTACGGCTAGCAAGTCGTTACGAGTTTCAAAGAAATCGTTACGAGAACTAAAGAAATCGTTACGGCTAGCAAGTCGTTGCGAGTTCTAAAGAAATCGTTACGAGAACTAAAGAAATCGTTACGGCTAGCAAGTCGTTACGAGTTTCAAAGAAATCGTTACGAGAACTAAAGAAATCGTTACGGCTAGCAAGTCGTTGCGAGTTCTAAAGAAATCGTTATGACAACTTAGAAATCGTTGCGACAAGCAAATCGTTACGAGCTCTTAGCAAATCGTTATGACAACTTAGAAATCGTTGCGACAAGCAAATCGTTACGAGCTCTTAGCAAATCGTTACGAGCTCTTAAGAAATCGTTATGACAACTTAGAAATCATTGCGACAAGCAAATCGTTACAAGCTCTTAGCAAATCGTTATGACAACTTAGAAATCGTTGCGACAAGCAAATCGTTACGAGCTCTTAGCAAATAGTTACAGTGTGTGAAGAAATCGTTATAGAGTATGAAGAACTTGATGTGATGACTTAGAGAAATATGAAGTGAAAGTTTTACCTGAATGTCTTGAACTTCTTTTTCTTTTTTTCCTGTCCTCAAGACTCCAATATTTATTAGTATTGTTTTGTTGATCATCAAAATTAATATATAATAATGAATTAATTTATATGGGGAAAGTTGGTCATCAATCTCCCCCTTTTGATGATGACAAAATATACTTAAACAGCATGATAGAACAAACATGTTTTTAGAGTTGCTGTATTTTTCCAAATATATTAAGCACCATAAAAATGTTTTTCAGAGTTGGTGTATTTTTCTCCCCCTTTTTGTCAATAAGCAAAAAGATAGTCTATGAGACAAAGAGTGAGAAGATTTGGATTAAGTGTAAGACAGATAATACAAGGGAGACAGAAGAGAGGCATGCTGTGAAATAACAGTCCAGGCCTTGAGCTCCATGTCTTCAAACAACTGGTGGAAAACACCAGGATCAACTGAAAAAGAAGAGCCATATATGGATGGAATGAGCCTCTGAATGTAAAGATGCCGCTGCTGTTCCATGAATTCTCCATACTGAACTTTGTCTAGAATGAATCGGAAGTAAGTGCTTTTCCAAAACTTGCTCTGTGCAGAAATCTGTCAATAGAAATAGGATAGAAAATCTGCTGATCAAGAAGATCCTTCTTCAAGGCAAAGAATGCAGTGTATCTGGCTGCCCACTGCACATAGATCTCTTGAATAGGATTTATTGAGTTTACATCCAAGAATGCTTCTGCTGACAGAGAGGGCTTGTTTTGACTAAACAAGGAACTGTTGATGGCTTGCACCTGAAGGTGTGATTCCTTATAGAGCTTTTCCCATTCGGAGGGAAAAAGCCTCTCACACTCAGAGATGAGTGGAGCTAAAGCCTGGGAAGAAATGCGGCCAGAGTGATATTCTCTGAGAATAAACGCCAAAAAGAAGGTAATCTACCTTGCTTAGCTGACATTCTGCCCATCTGTTTAGCAAACATATCCAGGGCTTGTGAGCCAGCATCTGAGTCAAAAACTATGGAGTGGAGCTTCGGCAGCAAAACTGAGGATGTGATTTTGAGGGAAGCAAAATTGACTGTGAGTGGAAGATTGACTGGATGTTCTGACCTCATCATCACAATGGTAGAATGAAACTGAGAGTACTGTACTTCTGGGATCTTGTTCAGGTAGCAGTAATTACTATACAGCTGAAAGTTCTTGGCTATCCTGATCTCTTGCAATATAATGGATCCCAAGAAGTCTTGTGCTGAAGGATAAACCACTCAGAAAGGGTGAGTGGGTGATCTCTGTGGGTAAGAGTTTCTGCATGGGCAGTCAAGAACTTGGAATATTGAGGCTTGTTGCCCTTGACATTGGCCCACTGGTCTTCAGTCTTGAACTCAGTGCCCCCAAAGATTTTGGATTTTTACAGGTGGGACAACTGGCACAGAGGAAGAACAATGTTGAGATGTTCAGAGAGGTTAAGGAAAGGGATACCATAGAGGTTGGAAAGAATACATTTCTGAAGGTATTCCCTATAGATACACCTTCTCTGAGGTTCAAGGGTTAGAGAGTACCAAAGAGGAGGAAATAAGGGTGGAGATGGAATGCTGATAGAGGAAGAAAGTTTCCTCTTTTTCTCGACAGGACTGGGAGGATCAGTCTTGTGGATATGAGTGGCAAGGGATAAGATGGAGATGAGGGTACTTCTCTCAAAGTCATCCGGAATATTAGTGTCAAAGACACTATGAACTTGAGATTTCTCCGGGATGAAGGTGACAGAAGAAGGAGGAGTAGGAGGATGGAAGAGATGTTTGGGATTGAAAGAGGTAGATGGGTGAATTGGAGTGGTTTTAGGTGAAGAAGGTGAGGGTGAAGATGGAGCTGAAGTTTGAGAAAAGATGGGAGAGAAGAAAGGTTGAGAGGGAATGATAGAAGATGAGGTTTGGGTGCGAGGCAGAGGTTGTTTGAAGGTTTTTGGAGCTGGAGGGGCTGAAGAAGATGAAGGAGGTGAGGAGATGGGAGGAGTTGCAAGAGTAGAAGGTGCAGGGGCCAATGTAGCTGCTACAGGCTCTTTCCCTTTATCCTGACTTTCTTTGGCACCTTCAGATGGCCTAGACTCCTGCACTGATGGCCCTGATTCCTGAGCTGATGGCCCTGTTGGCCCTGAAGCTTGCACAGATGGCCCAGATGGCCCTGACTCTTGAGCAGGTGGCCTGTTGGCCGAGGAACAACTGTAGGTCTGCTCTAAGTAGCAGAAGAAGACAGTCCACCACTTGTCCTTGAAAGCACAGATAACATCGATTTCATGTCTGCCATTTCCTTGTTGAACCACCTCATAGCATTTTGACTGAGGATAGTTCAGAAGTAGTTGAAGCTTGGCTGGCAATTATTCCTTGGACACTAGACTGCACTGCTGACAGAATCTCTCCCTGAGCCTTCAACAATTCCAAAACAGGTTTCAGATTGACTTTCCTGTGGCTCTTTCTGTGCTTTCTGTGAACTATCCTCTTGCCTTTCCTCTGAGGTGCTGGTTCTTCAATAGACTGCTCCCCCTGAGCAGGAGCTTCCTCTTCAACTTCCATTTGCTCCCCCTGAGCAGGAGCTTCCTCTTCAACTTTCATTTGCTCCCCCTGAGCAGGAGCTTCCTCTTCAACTGGATCTACTGGAGAACTGGACTACTCCACAGGAATTGATTCTTCAATGTGGCCTTCTGCCACAGCTTCTTCCATTTCAATTTCACCAGACTATGAGTGGACTGGTGTGGTGAGACCTGATTCAACCAAACTCCTAAGAATTGAACCAATTATTGAGGTAGGCAGATCACTGGCTTTATCTGCCACTTCCTCCTCAACTACAGGAGCTGTAAGTGGTTCTGGCTCAATTGCTGGTGCTACTGCCTGCTCTTCAACTGCTGGTGATACTGCTTGCTGCTCTGCTGCTGACTCTACTGCTTGCTGCTCAGTTGCTGGTACTACTGATTGCTGTTCTGCTGCTGGTGCTACTGATTGCTGTTCTGCTACTGGTGCTACTGTTGCCATTTCCTAAACATCAGGAATTTATACATCACCAATTATGGCCTCTCCCTCGGCCACAGTGGTCTTAGACCATACACCTTCAATTATTGAGAAACCACTTTTCTTGAGATTTCTGGACCTTATACACTGGCCCATCTTCTCCACAACAGCCCCAGATAAATCTACTCCAAATGTTTGAAAACCTTTGTAAGTAGATGAGCATAGGGCAATGAGACATTCAACTTACTTCTTGTATCCCATATTTGATCTCGGGCAAATTTCATCCTTTCCAACATGACTTGGGCCATATTAATCTCCTTTTGTTGAATCGCCCAAAACATCATATCAGAATCTGCCCTAGTGCACGTTGAGAAGGTGGCACTGCGAGGAACTAAAGTTGGCAGATAATGAAATGAAGAAGACAGTTGTATGCATTCATCTGATTAATATCCAATTTCCCGTCTCTTAGCCTGAACCCTGGACCTATATGCCAAGGTCCTTTGCTTCATTGTTCACTGTGTGAACCCCACTAAATCCAGACGTCTTCACTCCAAATAACATGTGCAACAACTCATGATCGACTTTAATTTGGATTCCCTTTACCGATGATACAAGGGACCCATCTGCCTCTGACCTTAAACACACATAAAATGCTTTCACCAGGTCGGGATAGCTTACCTCGGTGAAAGTGACAATTTCCATCCACTGCATCCTTCTCAGAGTTTCTGCAATACTTCCCATGCCATTCTTCTCGAGATTTGGAACATCCACTGCCTTGTTTCCGCATACCTTTGTCTTCACGAAGGTGAATCTTTCCTACTGCTCTGCGGACAGGTACTCAGCACTGTAGCCCCCGACACTTCCGGAGATTACTGGAGCGGCCATGAGTAGAGAGGAGAGAAAGGTTCTGGAGGAGGAAATGATGGAAGGGAAGAAATCCCTCAAGAGATTCTTCGCGGGAAGAGGAGAAGACTTCAAATCTTGCAGAGAGTCGATGCCGGAATCGTTAGGGCATCGGCTTTGGGCGAATAGATAAAGGAGAAGGGTAAAGGTGGAAGAAGAGTCGTTCCCACACAATTGGATTAAATAATAATTCTTTATCGAAAAAGGGGCGCCAAAAGGCGGAGGTAAAAGACAAAGGTTGTTGACTATTCAAACCGACTTCAATGAAAGAGCGGTTACAAAGGATAATTGATGAATTTTTTTTGCTTAAAGACATGAAGGAAAAATAGCTTAAATCTGAAAATTATATGCCAGTTGTAAGCAGCTTTTATCATAAATTGCACATGCCTAATTCCCTTCTAAGAGATGTGTATCTCTCTTCAGGTAAGGCTTTTGTGAAAATGTCTGCTAGTTGGCTATTTGTATCAATAAAAGATATTTCTATATTTCCATTGCAACATGATCACGAATAAAATGATATCTAACCTCAATATGTTTTGTCCTTGAGTGCTGAACTGGATTCTTGGTCAGATTAATGGCACTGGTGTTGTCACACAGCAATGGAATTGATTTGATATTTAATCCAAAGTCTTCAAGTTGTTGCTTTATCCAAAGGAGTGTGTACAACAACTTCTAGCAGCTACATATTCAGCTTCAGCTGTTGATAGTGCCACTGCGTTTTGTTTCTTTGAAGACCATGATATCAAACATCCTGCAAGAAATTAACAACCACTTGTGCTCTTGTAGACGCGCGATTTGGCCCATCTCCCGCAAGGCTCTTTTGGCCCATTAAGCCTCGTTTGACCTTTTGTTGACCAGCATCGGATACCATGTAGACGGCAGCATCGATGGCCGCCGACTACTGGTTGGCGGCAATCCCTCTTGACGCTGACCAAAGTGGGCGTCCACATCCATGGACGCCTGCATGCGGTTGGCGGCCTGATCCCTGGACGTCAACAGCGTTTACCTGGTCTGCGCAACTACCCCAAGATTCCAGCCCACTTGCACCATTCTCTCGGCCATGCAACGCATGTAGCCGTTCCCAACGGGCATATGGGCCACCTAGGCACCCCTTGACCCAGTAAAAATCCTACATGGCCTCTACCCATTGGTTGGAGCATTTAGCCAAGGATAGCCAAGTGTGCAAGTGTGTTTCTTCACACTTGAGCATCCAAGGCTCTCAACCCCGAGCTCCACTGTCTATATAATAGCCCTTTGATCCCTCTGAGCCAAGGGGGAGAGACTGGACATCCTTATGCTGCCACTTGAGAGAAGAGAGAGAAACTTGCACCTTACCTTCTACCACTCATCCTCTCCTTTCTCTCTTCATTCGGGACGTCTAGAAGGGTTCCTTTGGAGCTGGAGGAGCCTGCAAGGAGCCAACAACGCCAACAACGAGGATCATCTCCTTCCTCTTCTCTCTTTCCTTTCCTATCATTTTAACATTTTGCATGCTACACACACTTTCCCACAACTCTAGGCACGTAGGGCACCTTCCTACACACCTAGAAAGGGGTTTCACAAACAAAAATGGAGGGAAGAAGGGTGGTCATAGCATTTGGCCACCCTCTTCTCAAGTCCGCAACCAGTACGGGACTTGCCTTTTGGGCTTTCCTTTCTTCGTTTTGAACATTTACTACACTACATTTGAGTCTAATAGAGCTTCTGTTTGTGGCAGGAACATTGTTAACGTGACCGTGGAGCTCTCTTCCTTTGGCCGGCCGAAGGAGGAAAGGTTGAAGCCCCATCTTCGTCCGCTGCGCGAGGCTGCTACAACAACATGGTCAAAACACTTCCTTGGGCACAGGTAAGGCCCTGGCGATCACAAACCTCCCCTTTCATCTCTGGTTTTCTTTGTTTCCTCCTCAGTCAACCTAGTCAACCGGGGAGTCAATGAGGTCAACCAGCAACCCATCATCGCCAATGAGAGACCAGCGACGTCCGTGAGCCTCCGGAGGACACCCACAGTCGACACGGGGACAAACGGCGGTGGCGAAACGGATCGTCCACAACCTCTTTTCTGGCGATCACGGTGGGACAAGCAGTGCTGCCACAGTTTCTGTGCATCCAGGTAGACGACCAGCGATCTTGCCGCCTATCCATGTAAGCGTCCACATATCCTGCCGTTGAGTTTGTTTCAGTGTCCATCTCCCTTGTCGTTTATTATCTGTCAGCATCCGTCGATCTTGCCGTCGATTCTCTGATCATGAATTCTGCGTCCACCATCTTGACGTTTAGTGTCACAGTGGCATGCTTTTCCCTGTTTTTCTAATTTTTTGTTGTGATTTTGTTTCTTGTTTGCTTACTGATTGTCACTGACGGTCCTCAGTCATTGGGGGGTCATCTTCCTTCTCTCTTCTAGCCTCCCCTCACATTTCTAGGATCACCCTTCTTCGGTTTACAACCTTTTACTCGGGGATTCCCTCTCGGGTAAATCGGGTTGACTCTGAAGAAAACTCTATAAGTCCCTAAATTTCGTGGATTCCCTCACGGTACGGGGCAGGAGGACCTTTACCCATCCTGTCTAGTTCACCTACTCATCTGGGTTTGAGTAAGATTCGAGAGAACCGTCCAAGTCAAGTCAAGTCAAAGTAATACACAATCTTAATCTTCAAAACTTTTGGGACGTGTTTGATAACATTGATTGGTAGTAGAAATTCATACTTCTGCTGAAAATAGTGTAATCACTTCAACTTAAACCATTTCAAAAAAGTAGGTTGTGTGCTAATGGACACTTGGTTGGATCCTGTTAATATGGCTAATGAACCGACATTTGAGTATGATGATAATGCCAATGAAGTTGTCGGTATGATAAACACTAACAATCAGCCCGAGGAATCAGTCCAATCATCCTCCCAGGCCGACAATGAGGAAGACAGCTTGAGGGTCAACCCCACTCATTCCCCAAGTACTCAAGAGGACCCTGAGTTTTCCAAACTCATGTCCCGCTATTCGCCCGACGATATCATTTCTATGCTTTCTAAGCATACCATTCGGGCAGCGGCTTCTCCTTCCCCTCCAGCCCATTCCCCTTTCCATGCTTCCTCATCTAGGCCGCTCCTAGGCCTCTCACCCCTTCCAAATTCCTGTACCCCCTATCCCTATCTCCACTCCTATTCCTCCACTCCTTTACCTACTTCTACCCCAATTCCTCCACACATCCACCCATCTTATGTCCAAACCACTCCTCCTGCTCAATCTGAATCCATGTCCCGGTCTGAGACAGAGGGTCTATTCGGAAACTCTTGGCTGAATCTCTGTCCCTTTCCAAGCCTCATTCACTCCAAAACTATGCAAGCTCCCCAATGCTTACTTCCCTCCGGGTTTCAAGGCCCCAAAGTACCGCAAGTACGACGGGACCTCCGATCCCCAATTCCATCTTGCTGGCTTCACCATGGACTCCCATCGGTGGCTGTAGGATCGAGTCCTCTTAGTCCACCTCTTCCAACAATCGTTAGAAGGGGAGGCTTTGAGGTGGTTTACCTCTTTGCCCGCATCGGATCTTGTTAACTTTGACATAGTCTCCGAATGCTTCATCTCGCATTTCTCATACATGGCCACTCAAGTCCCTACACTCCCCGACTTGGTGGCGGAAAAGATGAAGGCGAACGAAGACTTTGTCACTTATGCCAACCGATGGAGGTCCATGGCCTCGAGGGCAGATATTCCTACCGGAGTCCCAGGCCATAACTATGTTGGTTACCACCACCACCCCCACTCTCCGTTCCATCTTGATGCTAAGTGAGTTCCCTTCCTTCTCACATCTTTATAACAGAGCTAGGGTGATTGAAAATCAAATCAAGGACTCCTCTCTCCCACATTTCTTCGAAGGGAAGCAAAAGCACGTAAGGCTCCCACGGCACCCACCACCGAGGGGGTGACCATCAATGTCTGTCAGTGCCTGCAGCCATCCTTTGAGGCCTCCCAACAAATCCTCCCATCCTCCTTCCAACCTCACCAATTCCATCTCACCCCTCCAAGCCTTACTCCGTCATTCCCCCTCCTTCCGGATACACCCGACCTGGCCCCAAAAGGTCACACTACCCTCCTCTCCCTGAGACTCTCGAGGACGTGTTCTTCGCTCTCATGTCCTGCGATGCGATTCAACTCCCCCCACAAAGGGAGAATACCAATTCAAGGGTAGACACCTCCAAGTACTGTCCATACCATAGGACTCATGGTCACTTCATCGACAATTGCTTTACCTTCCGTGACTGGGTCTATGATATGAATGACCAAGGTAGAATCAACTGGGATGACGTCAAGGTGGCCATAGCAAAGTCTAGGTACACCAAAAAAGACCTTGGCATTCTTAGTAACCCTCTCCCCACTCACCAACCAACAACCCCTCCTCTAAAATCCATGAGAGCGTGCATACCATGGTACACCTAGGACCTCGGGTTGTGAGGAGAGAGCAACAGTGGGGGGTAGAAGGTTTCAAGAATGGTACCCGTGTCCCACGGTCGAGTCTCAGGAGCCTTCCACGTCGGTAGATGCCATCCTAGAGAAGAGACCTTTAGTGCTCATCCGTCCTCCCCAAGATGCTCATCCCACTATCCTCACTCCCCTTGCCAATGAGTCATCCTCCCGACCCCTCCAGCTCATCCATCCTCAGTCTCAGGAGGCCGTGCATGTCACGCTCCGAAACCGGATTATTCCTCCACCTCCGCGGCCATCCCAAGATGAGGAGGATAATGGGCCTCCACCCCCGGCCGGCACCGAATATGATATTCTCCAACATCTTGATAAAACGCCCGCGAGGGTGTCTATTTTAGAATTGATTCGGAGGTCGCCATCACATCAATCCACTCTCCTCCAATTCCTCCAAAAGATCATGGTCAATGATGATCTCCCTCCTAGTGGGGTCACCGGCGCCATTCTCTCCCTCACCCAAGGACCCTCAATCTCTTTCTCGAACAAGGATCTCACCACCCCCGAGTGTCGTTCGCTCCCTCTTTGTCTCACCATCAACCTCAATGGGGTTTCGGTGGACTCCACTCTTATCGACACTGGGGCATCTATCAATGTCTGTCCGATGAAGACTCTTAAGCAATTGGGTTTAGGGGAAGAGAATCTGGAGAAAAGCTGCTCCACCATCGCCGCCTATGACAACTCCAAAAGGGTTGCCAAAGGCAAAATTGCTCTTAAATTAGGAATCGGACCTGTCACTATGTCCACTGAGTTCCTAGTTCTTGACGTCGATCCGGCCTACAAGGCCATTCTCGGTCGTCCTTGGCTAGAACAGACTCTAGGGGTCCCTTCCACCGCCCACCAATGCTTCAAATTTCCTTTCAATGGGCGGGTGATCAAGATCAAGAGCATTCCCATCTTGGAGACCCTCAATGCGGTCACCACTGAGCAAATGCCGCACCTTTTCATTCCGGATAAGGGGAAGAAGTCAGTCATGTCTCTCTTTGACTTCCCCACACCCTGTGAGCTTAGCCAACCTCCCCGGCCTGTTATAGAACCCCATGTTCCATGTCCCCCGGGAAAGGGTTGGGAAGTGATGGCCAACATCGGCTATGTTCATGGCCGCGGGTTGGGCACAGATGAAAAGGGAGAGATCCAGAGTGTTCAGGCAATTAGGAGGTTGTTACCTAAAGCCGGTCTAGGTTTCCACCCAGACCCTGTCCATACGGACCCATTTATACCGTATCAACCCCTTACCTGGACTTTGAAGGAGCATTTTGTCCAGGGGCCAACCCAGCTGGGGACCAGGGAGCCCGTAATAGAAGAAATTCCTTGCTCTGAGAGTGAGGATGAAGAAGAAGAAGAGGATGCCCAAATAGAAGACATTTCCGACGATTTTGGCCTCCTCTCCCTCTTTGGCCCTGATTTCCCTTCTCCCCCATCATCATCACCATCATCTCCATCTCCCTCCACTGCTGTGTGCTCGCCACACAATTCAGTTCCTCCATCCACCTCTAATCCCTTTCTTTCTCCTCCTGTCCTCTCTCCATCCCTCATCCCGCCAGTCGAGGTTACCTTGAGTCAGCAACTCATGGTTCTTGGCCTTGACTCCCAAAAAAAAAATGCCAATTTTGAAAATTGGAAATCCGAGGTCTCCATTGAGCACCCCTCCTCTCTGGAACCTCTTCCGCTCGGCCAGGGGCCGACGCTTTCCAGCTTAAATTCCTCTTCCTCTTGCCCCTCTAGGGGCACTTCCCTTGTACATAGTTTTGTACATAGCAGTCAAGTAAATAGTGGTCTAGATTCTAGTTTTGAGTCAGGTCTAGAGGCTAGTCTAGAGTCTGGTTTAAGTCTAGGAGAGTCTAGTTCCTCTCAGCCATGCGTGCGCAAGGAGAAGGGTAGGCAAGTTCCTGCCCGTTTTGTCATGGCCTTGGCTGAGAAGTGTGCTCAGTTAAGTCAGGTGCCAGAATTTCTTGAGGATCTTGCTCTCGTCGAGTCTGACTTTGAAGAAGGTGACTCTGTAGATGACGACTTAGGAGTCTATCTGCTAGATTTTGATGAGGAGGGTGAGTTGGGAGATCCTGGGTCGGGAGAAGAGGACCCAGCGAGCTCCTATGTGGATGGCACAAAGAGGTTCGACGAGCCGACCATGGCTGCAGACGAGCCTACTAAAGAAGTCAACCTTGGCACTGAAGAATCCCTGAAGACAGTTTTGATTAGTGCCAACTTGAGTGTTGAAGAAGAAGAAGCTCTGGTAGCCATTCTTAAAGAATTCTCCGACGGATTTGCTTGGTCTTATGAGGACATGCCGGGACTCGATACCTCTTTGGTCGAGCATCGTTTGGTCCTAAAAGCCGACGCAAAGGCCGTCAAGCAAAAGTTGAGAAGGCTACATCCTAAGCTTGCACTCAAGATCAAAGAGGAGGTTGACAAGTTGCACAAAGCCAAATTCATTAGGGTTGTGCTATATCCACAGTGGGTAGCTAATATCGTCCCTGTAATGAAGAAGGACGGTAAGGTTAGGATCTGTATAGATTTCCGTGACCTTAATCGTGCTTGCCCAAAGGACGATTTCCCTCTCCCACACATAGATGTCCTAGTGGACAATACTGCCGGCTTCGAGCTTTTGTCATTTATGGATGGTTTCTCTGGGTACAACCAGATTCGCTTGGCGGAGGAAGACCAGGAGAAAACTTCATTTACAACGCCCTGGGGGACTTATTGTTATGTCGTCATGCCCTTCGGATTGAAGAATGCGGGAGCAACCTATCAAAGGGCTATGATGGCAATTTTTCATGACATGATGCATGTGCACATGGATGTCTATGTGGATGATGTCTTGGTTAAATCAAAGACTCGACATGGCCATGCTGAGGTCCTTCGGGCAGTTCTCCAAAGGTCTAGAGAGCACAATCTTAAGATGAACCCCAAGAAGTGCGTCTTTGGTGTCTCTTCGGGGATGTTGCTTGGGTTCATCGTTAGCAAGCGGGGAATTGAAATTGATCCTAACAAGGCCAAAGCAATAATTGACATGCCTCCTCCTAGGAATATCAGAGAAGTCAGAGGGCTGATTGGCAGACTCCAGTTTATTCGGAGATTTATCTCCCAGCATTCAATCCGCTGTAAGCCCTTCTACGAGATGCTTAGAGGAGAGGCGAAGTTTAATTGGGACGATAAATGTCAGAAGGCCTTTAATGAATTGAAGAGCTATCTTTTTAATCCCCCTGTTCTCGCTCCTCCGGTCCCAGGTCAACCCTTACTGCTCTATGTGTCAACCACTGAAGATTCAACTGGAGCGGTTTTGGCCCAATACGACGACGAGAAGAAGGAGAGAGCGGTGTACTATTTATCCAAGTTATTCAATGAGGCTGAGAAGAAGTACACCGCCATGGAAAGAACGTGCGCGGCCGTCGTCTGGGTTGCCCAGAAGTTGAAGCACTATTTCCTGGCTCATGAAGTGAAACTTCTGGCGCGTATGGACCCTGTTCGGTACTTGCTTGAGAAGCCTGTCCTGACTGATCGGTTGATGAGGTGGCAAAGTTTCCTCAATCAATTTGATATCACCTATGTTAACCAAAAGTCAATCAAGGGGCACGCTATTGCCGAGCATTTAGCCCACCACCCCTTACCTTCATACTCTCCCGTTGATGAAAGCTTTCCCGATGAAGAGTTAGGAGCCATTATCGATGGTGAACCTTCGTGGGTGCTTTACTTCGACGGGGCTCTTAATTCCAAAGGGTGTGGGATAGGGGCAGTCCTCCTCTCTCTGGAAGGGGTAGTCATTCCGCACGCCTATCAGTTAACCTTCCGAGCCACGAACAATGTGGCTGAGTACGAGGCTCTCCTAGTCGGGCTGAAAATGGCTTTATTGCTCGGAGTCAAGGAGTTAAGGATTATTGGAGATTCGCAGTTGATACTCCGGCAATCTCTTAGCAAGTACCAGACCCGGGACCCCAAGCTGAAACCATACCAAGAGTTGGTAGAAAAGTAGTCCGGCAGTTTAGGAAGCTCACCCTAGTTCACACTCCTAGGGCCCAAAATAACCTAGCAGATTCCCTCGCCTCCCTCGCGTCTTCCATTCCCATTTCTTTGGGAAAGTCTTCCGAAACCATCTCTGTCCAGAGGTTGAGTGTCCCTTCCCATGTCGATCCGTGGTTCTCTCAACTCGTGCATCCTTCTCCATCCCTTCGGGTCCATGCGCTTTCCAAAGAGCCAGAAATTGACCTTGAAGATGGCCATCCCTGGTATTTTGACATCGAAAACTTTCTCAAAGATGGATCCTTCCCTGATTATGCCACCTCTGCCGATAGACGGGCAATTCGTCGCGTCTCAGAGCGTTACAAGATCATAGGTGGCATTCTGTACAAAAAGTCTCTCAGCGGGGTCTATCTCCGTTGCCTTGATGAAATCGAATCTCAGATGTTGTTGAAGCCGCTCACTCTAGTGAATGTGGTGGCCATGTTAATGGTAGAGCAATTGCCCAGAAATTGCTAAGACACTATTATTGGCCCACCATGGAAGAGGACTGTCCCATTTTTTTCCGTCACTGTGCTAAATGCCAATTGCACGGTGACAAAATCCATGCTCCTTCCTCTTCTCTTCACCCTCTCATCGCACCATGGCCTTTCGCCATATGGGCATTTGACGTGGTCGGTCCTCTTACGGACAGAACAGGAGAAATCGGTAAGAAGTCCTTCATTCTGACCGCCACGGAGTACTTCACGAAGTGGGCTGAAGCAGAAGCGTTCATAGAAGTCAAAGCTTCAACAGTCGTCAAGTTCATCAAGCGCAACATCCTTGCAGATTTGGCATGCCTCGGGACATCGTCACCGACAACAGACCGCAATTCACTTCACAGGAGCTTCGCGACATGTGTGGTAAATATGGCATTAACTTGCATCATTCATCACCATATTATCCACAAGGTAATGGACAAGCTGAAGCTACTAACAAAACTCTCATTAAAATCATAAAGAAAACATGCAAATCTCACAACAATGCTGATTGGCCAGATCGCTTGGTTGAAGCTCTTTGGGCTTATCGCACCTCTGTCCGCACTCCTACGGGGCAAACCCCCTACGCATTGACATACGGATCGGATGCAATACTTCCATATGAGATCTTCGTCCCTTCACTTAGAGTTCAATTAGATTCCGAACTTAATCCTGATCAACGTTGGGAAGCCTTGTTGGCACAACTTGAACTCTTGGATGAAAGGCGAATGATGGCGGCTGACCATGCTCAAGTCTATCGTCAGAGAATTGCACATTTTTATGCCAAACGAGTTCTTGAGAGAAAATTCGAAGTGGGTGAGATGGTCCTTAAGCATAAAATCTTAAAAGCACAGGTCCCAGGAGCAAATTGCAAGAAAATTGGGAGGGTCCGTTCGTTGTCAAAGAAGCATACTCAGGGAATGCTTATAGGTTAGTGGATGCCGAGGGAGTTGAGCTAACGCACCCTTGGAATGCAGTCTACCTCAAGAAGTTCTACCCTTAGTCAGTCCGTCAAGTCAGTCATCGTCACTTGTTAGGGTGTTGGTCTAATCTTCCTACTTTTCCAATTGGGCATTAGTAAAGAAGGGTTTATTCACACACCTCACGATGTTGGAATACTATCCCTAACTGAAAAATCACAAGTACACTCGGGCGGTCTCATCCAGTCAATATGTTTCCCCTGTTCTTTCCTCACTCGGTCGTGTTTGGAAGCGGAACAAACTACGAGTAGGGGACCACCACTCTCTTTTAAAAAGACAAAGTCACCATAAAACAGGGGCAACTAATAAAAGCAAGGGGCAAAATGTCAAATCAAGTCTCAAAAGGAAAAGAAAAGCCAAAAGGTCAAAAAAGGGTAGCAAAAAGTACGTACCCGGAAAAACTGACCAACTCAAGGAGGTAGCAAAAAGTACGTGCCTCCACCCCAAAATCAGAAATAAAATGAGAAAATCCCCTGAAAACAATGGTTGACCAAGTCTGTTTAATATGAGATGTCGGTTTGGAAACAAAAAGTAGTTTGAACCAAAATCCTACACGACTTCCTATACATTTCTTCCCATTCCTCCCTCTAGGGGCAATTTGATTGTATAAGACCTCCCGTGGTGGAAAACATCAAGAAGGATAGGGGCAATTCCCAACATCAAAAAAAAATTCCTTGCATCCCTCCTTACTCTTGGCCTCTGTGGTTAAGTAGGTCGTGTAAACCCTATACCACAACATGTGATGAATATGTGTCTTAGAGTCTAAAAATCCAAAAAAAAATACAAGAATGCAAAAACAACAAAAAAGAGAGTCTTTTGATGTATATATTTCACATTGTACATATTTTCTCCCAAAAATTTCCCTATTTTCAAAAGATAAAAAATTAGAAAAAAAAAAAAAAACTAGTGGTACAATGTATATATACTAACATTCTCCTTATTTTCTTATCAAAAAGCAACAAAAAAATCAAGAAAAAAAAATGCATGTGCATATTTCCCTTTCAGTTATTTTATTATGTTCCTATCTTTGATTAGAAATTAGCCCCTTGACCAGATCTCAAGAAAGGTACATCGTAGGCAAGGGGCTAAAAACAGATCTACACTAACCTATTTTCTTTAAGTGTTGTGGATACATGATACAGGAACCAAAGAACAGAAACAAACCATTCAAGTGCAAATGACAAAGTCCACAAAAGTACACAAATTCCACTATGATAATCAAGTCCATGTATATATCATGACAGGGGCATACCCCTGGAAGTACAACCGGAGCACCGCTTCTCACTCCTCTCTCCTCTCACCCTCGCTAGGCCTCAGCCTACGCGAACTGCTAACCTCCTCCTCCTCCCTCTCCCGACGCCTGTCCGGGACGGGAGGTCTCGTCGTAGTGGAGGCCTCTGGGCGTGCTCCTGCTCCTCGTCCAACGGACGGATCTCCCAATGACACGATGTCATCAAGAGACCCGAACACGGATCCCATCCTCCTGGCCGCCTCCTGCTGAGTCTGTCGCTGCTGCTCCCGGCGCTTCTTTAGCACCCAGTTCTTCAGGAACTCCAGGTCCGCGACAGCCTGCACCCGGGCCTCGATGGCCCGTATCTTCTCAGCCTCCGCATCCCTCACACTGTCTCGGAACGCGGTCATGCGACCCTCCATCCTGGATAGATCCAGCCGCAGGGCCTCAACCTGCGCCTGGAGGGTCGCTACTCCTCCTGCCTGTCGCTGCACAACAAAAAGAAAGCAAATCCGTCAAATCAAATCAAATCAAATCACAAAGTGTTCAGTCTCGGTTCAGTATCTTACCTCCACCTCGAGCTCCTGGATCTGCTCATTCGCCCTATCCAGGGCCTCCTGCAGGAGGACTGCCAGGTCCCCTCCGACTGGCTGGGCGGACGAGCTCGCCTCTGCATCACGGCTCGCCCACACCCTCTGCTGCTCTGCCCTCTGCATTCACATATCTTGGTCATCAAATCAATGCCAAATCAACTTCAAGATAAGTCGGGATGCTACTTACCAGTGTCCTGACCTCGGCCCGGAGCCTCGTCAGCTCCACCTCCTGCTCGGCGAGCCGTCCCTCTAGGAGGCGCACGGCCTGTGTCTCCGGCATCTGACAAATACACTTCAAGGTTAGAATCAAATGAGGCAATCCACCAATCAAGGTTTAGAGTTTCAAATTCACTCACCACTCGTCGGTCAAGCCGGAGTCGTCCGGCATAGTGTGCTCGATACCCCTCCAGGTACGCCGCGCTGTCCTGGAGGTCTCTCTGCTGGAGCACCTGCTCGCCGCCCTCCCGCTAGTAGGCGACGGTGCTCCCGTGCTCCTCGCCCCAGTCCCGGTCCTCGGTGAAGAACCGTCGGCACGAGTGTCCCTCTCTCCCGAGGGAAGGCACCTCGATGGCCGGTTGGTGCCAGCCCAAGGTCCGTACCACCAGCTCCAAATACAGTACCTCACATGTCCCGAGGCACAGTAAAAGGAGGTGGCGGTCGAAAAGGGGTCGACCCGCCGCCACCGCTGGGTGCGAGGTGTCCGCCTCCCCCCGATATGGGGTCCACACCACCTGAGAAGAACAAGAAAACACTGGTCAGTAACATCAAATGCAGTAGAAATTCAAAGAAGCAAGAGCTAGTTGAGTTTTCATACCTGCTCGTGCGGGTAGTGGTTGAGCGCGACCCGCACGTCCTCGGCCCTCCTGTCGGTGACCCTGGGGTCCGGGGCCCATCCCACTCCCCATGAGAGGCACCATTGTCTGGCGCTCCTCTGCAACTGTCCCGCGCCCCATGGGGAAGTGGTGTACCCCCAGATCTGCAAGACAGCAAGGAGCAAAAGTCAGTCAAACAATTTAATCAATTGAAATTCAAGATCAACTTTAAAGAAAATTTGCGTACTTGAAGGAAGGGGGTGAAGCCCCCAGTGCTCTGAGAGCGCCGCAAGCTGCTAGGGAGGAGAGAGAAGAGGTGTCCCAGCATCGTGGCGCCCCAAGCGTACCTCCCCGCCTGCGCCAAGTCTCGTAGTAGCAGCACGAACTTGCAGTTCATTTGTGATGACTGCGTCGCAAACAGTAGGCACCCGAAGAAGTAGCTGGTGAAGATCCAGACGCACAGCGCTCCTCGCTCCGGCCCCTAGATCCAGCAGACCCTCACCCTGGTATAGAACTCCTCCAAGGTCTCCAGGGGGCCTCTCCACCCTCCTCTCAGTCCCATGGCCTCTGACAAAGATCCGAGCAGGATGCTCCGGATCGGTCTCCTCCTCCCAACCACAAACTCCGGCCACAACAGCTCTGCTATGTCGTCGTAGTAATCCTCCTCTCTCAGCCCGACTACCGGCTCTCCCTGAACCGGTAGCCCTGTCAGATACGCTACATCCTCCAATGTGGGTATCATGTGACCCCAAGGCATGATGAATGCCTTGCAGTCCTCCTCCCATCTCTCCCTCAACGCCTCTAAATAAGGGACATCTAAGTGGAAAGGGCGTACCGATAGGAGATGTCTGAACCCCATCCTCGCTATCTGGGCCTGCTGGGCCTCCAGAAGCGCCCTGTGCCATGCCCAGCATAGGTCCCAAGTCACTCTACTCCTCATTCGGCCCTTGCCCTGCAAAAAAACACAGATCATTTAACGTCAGCATCGATTGCCGTTAATATTCAGTTGGCGGCAAGGGGCATGCCGTCTACCCTCAGGCAGCGTCCAGGGGTGGCCGTCAAGTTCTTCTATCAGCGACCAGCACCTTGACGTCAAGATCCTTTTGACGGCATGGGGATGGACGCCGGGAGGAACTTGACGGCAACCGATGTTGCCGTCAAGTTCCTGTCTGACCCGACGGCGCTTCCCCTATTTTCCCTCCTTTTCGCCAAACCACAAACACACCCACACAGAGGTTTTAGGGGCCTACCTTGGGCCGACGAGGTGCCTCCGCCTCCGTCTCGTCCCCTCCTCCGTCGTCTCCGGCCGTGTCTTCCCCTTCCGGGACGTCCTCCACCGCCGTTCCTTCCTCTTCCTCCGTCGTGGCCATCTCCACCTCTTCTTCTTCCTCCTCCGGTTAACGGCGGCCCCGGATGATGCTTCTTTTCTCCCTCGTCCTCATCGTAGTCTCAAGCAAGGAGATCAGGTGACTGTGGGTTTCTCCTCTCCCGGCGCTTGGGAAGACGGAATGGCGCCCGGGAGAAGGGTTTGGTTCAAAAAAAGGCAGTTTCCTAGTTTAACGTCAATGTCAGGACGTTTAACTTTTCCTGACGTCAAGCCCTGGCCGCGGACGTACCGTCAATGGCCATGCAGTGGACGTCAAGGTCTCTTCAATGTCAGACCTCGAAGTCTGGTCGACGTCCATGTTGGGACGTCTAGTTTGAAATAGACGGCTACCTATGTGGACGTCGACCTTCTGTCTCAGTGGTTGGCGACCAATGTCTCGACGTTTACCTGTAGTTGGCGGCCATCGATGTGGACGCCAATGACCCCGCACTCAGTTCTCACAGCACACTCTTTGGACCTTTTGAGGCCATTTTATTCCACACATTCCACAAATCAAGCAATTCAAGCTAATTCAACACAAATACAACTCACTTTTATTCATCAAATTTGTGTTACACTTATTCAAAACAGGAAAATACATCATTTTGCCCTGCGGGCCATGAAAAAGTCACATGAAATGGGACAAATAGTGTCTGTGTAATCCTCATACTGCCATACGTCTTTCGGTGTTTCCTTCACTGCCAGTCCCACCTTCTTGCTCACTGTGTATTTCTTCCAAGTTTTCCTAACTTTCTTCATCATCCTTTCATTCTTCCCGGTGATTATCATATCAGTGCAGCTGGATGGAGTTGGGATTCCTATGGAATCCCAAGCTGACAGTGGCACCGATGTGGTTGGTACACCACCATCTGACTCGCTCCAATCAGCCACAAATCTCTATCCTCCCTGGTCTTTGCTCAGAACTCAATGGTCCTCATGAACAGTGGCCTCACGATGAAGTCATCCATCACCAGAAATGCCAGATGATCTCTCCAAGCATCTCTTCTCTTCAAGTGTGCTGTCACACACTTGATCTCATCTTCCGGCTCATACCATGCCCTGCTGCAGTACACCGAGCTCCGAAGGAAGATTCTGGAGGGGGTAGGTTGTGCTTCAGCAAAATCAAACTTTAAATGAGCTTCCATCCATACCTGGAGCAGAAACAAACTCCCGCAGGTGCGTCCGCCTAGGCTCATTGTGGTGAGCGAACTGTACATGTGGGCCAACACTGCAGGGGCAAGTGACTGCCCGCGCCACGGCAGAGAAAGTACTCCAATGTGCTCGTAGAGGATGAAATAGCCACTCGTGGGGAATAGGAAGACTCTAGCCAGGCAGAGTGTCAATCCCCGGGTCGCCCTCTCTCCACCAATCTCCCTCGCATGCTGGATCAACCACCAGGCCAGCCGGTCTAGGAAGATCCCGTTCTTGTTCATCATCCGTAACACCTCCTTCTTGTCTCGTACGATGTCTGCGAGGATCTCTTCCCACGGGAGGAGAGGAGTCGCAGCATCGTACTCCAGGCACCGCTGCCATCCCAGGAACAGTTCCACCTCCTCCAGCAACACGCTCGCTTCGAAGCCCTGGAACACGAACGTGTGCGTGTGCGGATGCCATCTCTCCACCAACGCCCCCAGGGCGTCAAATCCCCACCACATATCCTTCATATTCTTCGCCAGTACCACCATGAAGTTCAAGTTCCACATGCCAACGAAGCCCCGCATGTCCATTGTGATAGCATTTACCAGGTTCACAAGCCAAGAAAAGGCCCGTACCTGGCCTTGGCTCGGGAATGCTGGGATTTCCTGCATGGGGGTGAAGGAATTCTGTAAGAAAAAGGTTTTGGGGCGTTTTCAGCCTAGGAAAGAGCAGAAGTAATCATTGCTTACCCCCGTTGGCCAGACGCGTGCTCAGGTGTCCCGGAACTTCGCTCAAAACTCTGGAGTTCGCGCCTGTGGATTGTCCGGTCGATGAGGAGGCCATTCTGCTGTGCTTTTCTGTCTCTCAGCTCTCTGGTTCGCAGCAGGAGCAGGGAGGGACAGAGGTAGGAGATGGTAGAGTCCCTATGGACTCCCATCACCTATATTTTCGGCCTGATCCGCTGTCAGGTAGGCGTCCAGATCGGTGGACGTCGGTTCCATGTTGGCGGCCACAGATGTGGACGTTAACATGGTTACTGGCGGCCAGCGATGTGGACGTCTATTGACCGGAAGTTTTTTAAATGTTATTCTTTATATGGCCATTATCCTTTATCTTGTGCTTCGAGTTGTTTCGCAGATATCTTAAGCACAAGCTGCGCTTCAATTTTGGAACGCTCATGCGACCTTGAGCGTTACAGGTATGTCTAACATAGGACCCCACAGAGGCGAATAACTTGGTGACCGTGAACCCTGAGTTTCCCTACACCAAAAACCATGATGGGTTTGCGATCTCTCAATTATTCGTATGGCCTTTAGAATTTTCCTCTGGTGCTAACTTGCATTTTAGATAGGCAACCCACACCAGCATGCTTCTTCACTGCTAACATTCAAAAAAAAAATGGTGATTTTCCTCGATCATATGATTGCTCCATGGCTCCCCCAGCTCAGGTAGCCTACTGGGTCCGTCCTTCATGACTATCCAGGTTGATATCGGGTCTTTGTTGTCCCCCTTCTTCACTTGTCCCACCGTGCTTTCAACAAATCATCAAGCAGCCTTATTTGAGTTCATGTGAGCCTTCGCCAGTCGCGACCTTAATTCTAGACTTCAGGCTTTCCAAGCATGTGATTCCAGTTAGAATCTTTTGATATTCCTTTGAGAGATCAACCAACTCCTTGTCTCCATGACCTCCTAAATTCGGGACCGACGTCCTGATTAGGCCAACAAGCCCACGAGCTCCGGTTATGAGACCCTCCTGATTCAACCGTCATATTACAACTCCTTTGACTCAGACACACCAGAAACTAGTCAAAGTCCGACATGGCCATGCCAGGGACCCTGCCATTGGGTCGCAGTTGTAGTTACACGGGTAGATCACCCTTTTCTTACCCCTATTTGTCTCTCAGACGATTCGTCATCTGTTTCTAGCCTGACTCTTTTGTTTGGTTTTCTAGAACTCATATCCTCGGAGATGGCCCTTCCATTAAATCTCTGCGTCCTTTGTTTACCGAGACACCAACCTTTCAATCTGCTCTTCTCCCTTGCAAGGCCGGATGTCTCGGAGGGGCATTTTTAGACGCGCGATTTGGCCCATCTCCCGCAAGGCTCTTTTGGCCCATTAAGCCTCGTTTGACCTTTTGTTGACCAGCATCGAATACCATGTAGACGGCAGCATCGATGGCCGCCGACTACTGGTTGGCGGCAATCCCTCTTGACGCTGACCAATGGGTGTCCACATCCATGGACGCCTGCATGCGGTTGGCGGCCTGATCCCTGGACATCAACAGCGTTTACCTGGTATGCGCAACTACCCCGAGATTCCAGCCCACTTGCACCATTCTCTCGGCCATGCAACGTATGTAGCCGTTCCCAACGGGCATATGGGCCACCTAGGCACCCCCTTGACCCAGTAAAAATCCTACATGGCCTCTACCCATTGGTTGGAGCATTTAGCCAAGGATAGCCAAGTGTGTAAGTGTGTTTCTTCACACTTGAGCATCCAAGGCTCTCAACCCGAGCTCCACTGTCTATATAATAGCCTTTGAGCCCTCTGAGCCAAGGGGGAGAGGCTAGACGTCCTTATGCTGCCACTTTGAGAGAAGAGAGAGAAACTTGCACCTTACCTTCTACCACTCATCCTCTCCTTTCTCTCTTCATTCGAGACATCTAGAAGGGTTCCTTTGGAGCTGGAGGAGCCCTGCAAGGAGCCAACAACGCCAACAACGAGGATCATCTCCTTCCTCTTCCTCTCTTTCCTTTCTCTCATTTTAACATTTTGCATGCTACACACACTTTCCCACACACTCTAGGCACGTAGGGCACCTTCCTACACACCTAGAAAGGAGTTTCCCAACCAAAAACGGAGTGAAGAAGGGTGGTCATAGCATTTGGCCACCCCTCTTCTCAAGTCCGCAACCGGTACGGGACTCGCCTTTGGGCTTCCTCTCTTCGTTTTGAACATTTACTACACTGCATTTGAGTCTAATAGAGCTTCTGTTTGTGGCAGGAACATTGTGAACGTGACCGTGGAGCTCTCTTCCTTTGGCCGGCCGAAGGAGGAGAATTGAAGCCCCATCTCCGTCCGCTGCGCGAGGCTGCTACAACAACGTGGTCAAAACACTTCCTTGGGCACAGGTAAGGCCCTGGCGATCACAAACCTCCCCTTTCATCTCTGGTTTTCTTTGTTTCCTCCTCAGTCAACCCTAGCAACTCAACCGGGGAGTCAACAACAAACAACCCATCATCGCCAACGAGAGACCAGCGACGTCCGTGAGCCTCCGGAGGACCCCACAGTCGACACGGGGACAAACGGCGGCGGCGAAACGGATCGTCCACAGCTCTTTCTATCTATCTTGCATCCAGCATAGTCAGCATCAGAATATCCTACTAAATCTATTTGACATGATTTCGTATACCGAACCTAAATCATGAGTTCTAGCTAAATATCTAAATATTCTTTTTACAGAAATTAAGTGTGATTCTCTAGGGTCTGCTTGATACCTAGCACACATGCATACACTAAATAAGATGTCTGGTCTACTTGCTGTTAAATAAAGTAAAGACCCTATCATACCTCTATAGTTCTTTTGATCTACCTTTTTACCATTTTGATCACTGTCCATTCTGGTTGATGTGCTCATTGCAATTGACAGTGGTTTGGCATTATCGAATCCAAACTTCTTCAGGAGTTCCTTGGTGTACTTGGCTTGACAGATGTGGGTGCCTTCCTTCCCTTGCTTGATTTGCAATCCAAGGAAGTAGTTTAGCTCCCCCATCATACTCATTTCAAATTCTCCCTGCATAAGCTTCTCAAAATACTTGCAAAGAGATTTGTCAGTAGAACCAAAAATGATATCATCTACATAGATTTGAACTAATAGTATGTGATTGGCCTTGACTTTATGAATAATGTGCTATCTACTTTGCCTCTATTGAAACCATGATTTAACAGAAAAGAGCTAAGCCTTTCATACCAGGCTCTAGGTGCTTGTTTTAAACTGTATAATGCCTTATAGAGTTTGAAAACATGATTAGGAAATTTTGTGTCATCAAAACTAGGAGATTGTTCTACATAAACTTCCTCTTTTATAAAACCATTTAGGAATGCTGATTTAACATCCATTTGAAATAGTGTCAAGTTTAGAGCTGATGCATATGCAAGTAAAATTCTAATAGCCTCAAGTCTAGCTACAGGTGCATAGGTTTCATCGAAATCTATGCCTTCCTCTTGAGAATAGCCCTGAGCTACCAATCTGGCCTTGTTTCTTAGGATTACACCAGTTTCATCCAATTTGTTTCTGAACACCTATTTGGTGCCAATAACTAGATCTGATGGTCTAGGAACAAGTGACCATACTTGGTTTCTCTTGAATTGATTTAATTCATCTTGCATGGCTATTATCCAAGATTCATCAATTAAAGCTTCATTGACTGTCTTAGGCTCTATTTGAGAAACAAAAGCTAAATAATCACAAGGGATGACATTACCTCTTGTTCTTACCCCTTCGGATGGATCACCAATGATGTTCTCAAGTGGGTGATCTTTCTTGTATCTCCATTCCTTTGGAAGATTTTCATGAGTATTTCTTTCTTGTTGTAATTCTTCCAGAGGTGGATCATCCTTCCTCAATTGATGTATCTTTAAGCTCTTGGACAGTTCATCTGTATCATCATTATCACTATCTACTTCCTTTCTCAAGGAAGGGTTAGTTTCATCAAAAATAACATGCACAGTTTGTTCGATTAATAATGAGCGTTTATTGAAAACTCTATAGCCTTTGGGTTTAGAAGTATACCCCATAAAGATGCCTTCATCTGACTTGGCATCCAACTTACCATTGTCCCTTTTTCCGTTGTTGTGTATAAAGCAGGGACATCCAAAGGTTCTAAAATGGCTGATCTTTGGCTTCTTTCCTTTGAACAACTCATATGCAATCTTCTTCAGGATTGGCCTGATCATTACTCGGTTGACAATGTAACTGGCTGTGTTGACTGCTTCAACCCAAAAATATCTTGGTAGCTCATATTTAGAGAGCATGGTTATTGCCATATCCAAGAGAGTTCTGTTCTTCCTTTCAGCTATACCATTTTGCTGTGGTGTCCTTGGTGCTGAGAAATTATGCTGAATTCCTTGATCATCACAGAATCTAGCAAACTTTTCATTTTGGAACTCACCACCATGGTTTGATCGAATGGACACAATACTGAACTTCTGATCTTTCTGGACCTTCTTACTGAAACTGACAAAATTATCAAAAGTATCATCTTTATGCTCTAAGAATGATACCCATGTGAATCTTGAGTAGTCATCTACTATGACAAATCCAAAATTCTTTCCTCCAAGACTGGTAGTCCTCATTGGCCCAAATAGATCCATATGTAGGAGCTCTAAGGTTTTGAGGTGGTCACACTGTCTTTGACTTGAAGGAACTATTTGTGTGCTTTCCTTAGCACAGGGTCTACAAACACTTTCCAATTTCCATTGACTTTTGGTAGACCTTCCACAAGATTCCTCTTTCTAAGCTTGTTCAATCCATCCAAGCTGCAGTGGCCTAGTCTTCTGTGCCGCAGCTCAGTTGATTTATCTTTGCTAGCTGCCAGACACACATTTTGCTCTTTGAGTTCTTCAAGGTAGAGCACGTACAGATTCTTCTCTCTATTTTCTTCAAAGATGACTGCTCCATCCTTTAGTATGCTGCACTTTGACTCTTGAAATTTGATTTGATGACCTCTATCACACAGCTGACTTATATTGATGAGGTTGTGCTTCAATCCTTTGACTAATAGCACATCTTCTATGACTGTTTTTCCTTTGCTATTTACTGATCCACTGCTTATCACAGTTCCTTTCCCATTATCTCCATAAGTGACTGTTCCTTCTTCAGCTTGGAGATGGGAAAACAGCTTCAGGTTTCCTGTCATGTGCCTTGAGCACCCACTATCCAAATACCATTTGGATGCTCGAGGGTTAACCTTTTCTTGATGTTGGCCATGAGAGCTAGGTTGGCTTCTTCTTCATCACTGCTTGAGCTTGACTCATTGTCTGAGTCACTGCTGTTCTCCCAAGCAGCTGCCATTACCTTTTTCTTGTATCTTCTGAACTTCTTGGAGCTGTCCTTCTTCTTGTGATCATTCTTCTTTAGCATTGGACAATCTGCCTTGATATGTCTAGGCTTCTTGCACTCATAACAGATGGTCTCTCCTTTCTTCATTTCTTTTCCATCTGATCTTTTGGAGTCCTTATTTTTCTTAAAGTACCTTCTGCCGGATTGAAACTTTTTCTTCTTGGCCAGGATGCGCTGCAATCTCTTAGAGAGCATTGCTTCTTCATTTTCGCTGTCTACATCACTCCCACTAGAACTTGCCTCTGATGATTCTTCTTCTGCTTTCAAGGCATTGGAGTGCTTCTTTCTGCTAGATGATTCTCCTAGCCTTTCTATGTTGATCTCATGGGCCATGAGGGACCCAATGAGCTTTTCTACTGACATTCTCTTAAGGTCATTAGCTTCTTCGATAGCTGTGACCTTTGGTGTCCATGAAGATGGCAAGGATCTGAGAATTTTCCTTACCATATCTGCAATTTCATAGGACTTTCCTAGACTGGCTAAACCATTGGTGATGTCAGTGAATCGACTGAACATCTGGGTGATTGACTCACCTGACTGCATTTGAAATCTCTCATATTGAGTGACAAGAATGTCGATTCTTGTCTCCTTTACTTTTTCTGTACCTTCATACGTATCCTTAGCTTTTCCCACATTTCCATGGAGGATTTGCAGGCTGAGACTCTGTTGAACTCCTTCTTGCTTAGAGCACAACATAGAATGCTCTTGGCTTTACAGTTCAAGGAGATTTTCTTTCTGTCTTCGTTTGTCCATTGTGCTTTCTCATTTGTGACGACCAGGTCACCTTCTTCTACTATCGACCAGATTTGATAGTCGTGGCCTTGTAGAAAGTATTCCATCCTGGTCTTCCAATACGGATAATCTTCACCATCGAACAAAGGAGGGCTGTTGACTGACTGACCTTCGAAGTTGCCTTGGGCTGCCATTGATCTTTGCTCTTCAGATCGTTGGATCTTCTTCTTTGTCGAAGAGACTTGCTCTGATACCACTTGTTGCCCAGCTAGCTAGCCCAGAGGGGGGGTGAATGGTTATTAAAATTGTATCTTAGACTGATACCTGTTCACTGAAAAGATTGCACACCAACTTAAACGAGAGTTAGAGTTAGAGGAAATGAAACAGCAAACACACCAACTCACAACCACAAGGCACAAGGTTTTTATCCTGGTTTGGAACTCCTATCCACAGGAGACCTACGTCCAGTCCCTGAGCAATATCTCAGGATTTCACTAACAAGGGTACAGTCCCCCTTAAGGACATAACAACACTCAGCTCAGCTGGTCTTCCTTCATACCCAAAGGGAACAACACCCTGGATACCCCACCAGGTCTTCCTTCACACAGAAGGGAAAAACACCCTGGATACCACCAGGTCTTCCTTCACAACGAAGGGAACAACACACAGAAAGGATTGTAGGACAAGCCCCTAGATCAAACTACAAAAAGCAATGATCTGAAGGACCTAGCACTGAGAGCAAAGAATCTAAATCTAAGCTCACTCTCAGAACTACACAAGCTCTCTTCAAAATATCTTTCACTACAAATGGAGAGCAAAGAGCTACAACCAATGAGAATGGAAATCTGGGCTTCTCGAATTCTCTTCTGGAGACTTGAAGGCTTGAGCAAGATGAGTGTTGGTCTCTCAGGAGTGTTGCTACGAACTTTCTTCTCAAGAAGGTTGTTCTATGAAAAGCTATGAGTTCGTTCACTTGAATTCATTCCCCTTGGATTTTCTTCTTAGCTTCAGACTTGTATATATATATCTTCAAATTGAAATTTTAACGTTGAAGGATCCGTTGTCTCTCTCTTGAAGTAGTTGTTAGACTGAAGGAGGTCTGGAATCTTGGAAGCTTCCAGTCAATAGTCTTTGAACACTTGAACATGCAAAGAGAAGAGATCTTTTAGATATCTTTTGTCTTCTATTTGAATTCACATTGCAAAGTAAAGGTGGATCTGTTATCTGTATGCTTATCAAACTCAGATAGCAAATAGCTAAGCTGTCTCTGATGTCAGTCAACGTTAGAAAGAATAGCATGGAAATAGTAACACCAAATGGCTGAATCTAAAAGACGTTACAGAATAGGCACGATCATGGACGATATCTTCTGCATGCATGCAGAGATACGTACAGGTCACATTAAATGCAGGTGCATCAGAGAGATGCATACATGGACTTTGACTAGTCAACACAGATAAAATCAAGTCGATGAGAGATATACAAGTTGATGGCTCAATGACTTATGAATTGTTATAAGTCATAACAAGTCGTTCTGAGACAGAAGAAGTATGAAATCATTATGAGTCATAGCAAATCGTTCTGTTACAGAAGAGGTCGATGTGAAACCCTTAACAAATCGTTGTGATATATAAGTCGTTGTGAAAACTAAAGAAATCGTTACGGATAGCAAGTCATTACGAGTTTCAAAGAAATCGTTACGAGAACTAAAGAAACTGTTACGGCTAGCAAGTCGTTACGAGTTTCAAAGAAATCGTAACGAGAACTAAAGAAATCGTTACGGCTAGCAAGTCATTACGAGTTTCAAAGAAATCGTTATGAGAACTAAAGAAATCGTTACGGCTAGCAAGTCGTTGCTAGTTCTAAAGAAATCGTTACGAGAACTAAAGAAATCGTTATGGCTAGCAAGTCGTTACGAGTTTCAAAGAAATCGTTACGAGAACTAAAGAAATCGTTACGGCTAGCAAGTCGTTGCGAGTTCTAAAGAAATCGTTATGACAACTTAGAAATCGTTGCGACAAGCAAATCGTTACGAGCTCTTAGCAAATCGTTATGACAACTTAGAAATCGTTGCGACAAGCAAATCGTTACGAGCTCTTAGCAAATTGTTACGAGCTCTTAAGAAATCGTTATGACAACTTAGAAATCGTTGCGACAAGCAAATCGTTACGAGCTCTTAGCAAATCGTTATGACAACTTAGAAATCGTTGCGACAAGCAAATCGTTACGAGCTTTTAGCAAATCGTTACAGTGTGTGAAGAAATCGTTACAGAGTATGAAGAACTTGATGTGATGACTTAGAGAAATATGAAGTGAAAGTTTTACCTGAATGTCTTGAACTTCCTTTTACTTTTATTTCCTATCCTCAAGACTCCAATAATTTATTAGTATTGTTTTGTTGATCATCAAAATTAATATATAAATAAATGAATTAATTTATATGGGGAAAGTTTGGTCATCACAAACTACCCACCAATCATTTCTTTCTTTATTATCAGACGATGGATACTTTGTATAATAGACCTATTAGGATTGTGCGACCAAAATAAATAGATTATAAGTATTCAATTTGGACTTATGTTTGATATCGACAATCTCATTTGTTGTGTCATTTCGAAAAACATTAGGATCAAACCAATGAGACTTAAACAAAAATATATGGTTGTCATCTTCGAGATATTGCAATTCTAAGATCTCTTCAATAATATCATAATAATCACATTCATTTTCATTATATGTACTTCCTTTCACACATACCTCGCTATTCATCGTTGACTTATTCTGTCCATATTGTCTAGTGTGAAATCTATATCTATTCATAATAAATGCTGGATATATACGTGCAACTTTTAATGGGCAATAACTTATCTCTCGAATTCTTTGATTAATAATGAAACCTTTTTCAACCTATATATAAAACACACTAGTCAGCAATTGACATTGTCCTCATAAGAACTAAGGGTAATCATGCTTACATGGTAGTGCAGCCAAGAAGCCAATGATTTCTCTCATTCTTTTTCAACCTCCAAATCAGTGAGATATGGACATCTTTGGATTAATTGTGAGTCAAATTGTCTGTATTATGAACATTGGAGCATTATAAATGGAATGAAAAATAATAAGAAGTTATGGACATAATGTAATGTGAGCAGAGCACTTATGTAGCATAAGATTCAACCTTAATACAATTTAAAAGAATATAAATCTCTACGACGTGCAACACTATATCATTTAGCATCCGACTCGAAGAACGTCCATATGCTCGTCCAGGATGCTTAAATATAGAGAGCCGGTCAAACTGAACGAAGTCTCCCCCATCATCATTATATGGTTGTCATGTACGACGAGTTTGTATCTCGGGTTCAAAGTACATCGAGCAAAAATCTGATATTTCTTCCATAATGTACGCCTCGGCAATAGAACTCTCTACCTTCGCCTTGTTGCGAACTTTCATTTTCAATTCATGCATGGACTTATAGGACTGTTCATAGGATAATGACAAATATATCATAGTAGGTAGAATTATAAGAAAAGAAAATAAATTACCTCTCAAATGGATACATCCATTTAAATGGTACTGGCCCTCCTACTTTAGCCTCGTATGGTAGGTGTATAAGCAGATGCTCCATCGAATCAAAGAATGCAGGTGGATATATCTTTTCCAAACTACAAACTGTCGTGATCACATTCTTTTCAATAGTTTCCACATCCTGATACCTAAGCTTTGATATACATAAAATTTTGAAAAACTGACTTAACTCGGTCACTGCTCCCCATATCGGCTTCGACAACATATCACGGAATACAATGGATAGAAACCTTTGCATAAACACATGATAGTCATGATTTTTCATTCCATATATTTTCTCCTCATTTTTATTCACGCAACGAGCAATGGTGGACACATAGTCATATGGAAATCTAAATTGTTTAGCCAAAAGCATACTTCTTTAATCTGTGTAGCTCCAAGGGTGTAAATTGATTTTAGTTTAACTGTTGTACCATTTCTATCAAGAAGTTCCAGTTATGGACATTTACAAAGTATTTTCAAGTCTAAACGAGCATTCACATTGTCCTTTGTTTTGCATTTTATGTCCATAATGGTGTTGAGCACATTATCAAAGACATTCTTTTCAACATACATGATGTCAAGGTTGTGTCGTATAAGAAGAGTTGACCAATAAGGCAATTCCCAGAAGATACTTTATTTGACCCAATTATGATCTTTCTCAAATCCAAGGAGTTGTCTTGTACTGCTCGACAACTGTGCTATATTTGGTAAGTTCTATACCCTTGCCGCTAAATGTGGACTAGACAACCATTCAAAATTAGCTTCTTCGACTTTAATTTTGTTATTTAAGAATGCATATTTTTTCTTTCTAAAAGGATGCTCCCTTGGTAGAAATCGTCGATGACAATCAAACTAGAATGACTTGCCACCATACTTAAGTACAAATGATTTGGTACTGTCCATACAATAAGGACATGCTAGTTTTCCATGGGTGCTCCAGCCAGATAACATTTCATATGCAGGAAAGTCACTTATTGTTCACATCAATGTAGCCTTCGTAGTGAAATTTTACTTTCTGGATGCATTATAGGTAGTAACTCTTCGGTCCATAACAATTTCAACTCATTAATCAATAGCCTGAGATATAGGGTTAATTTTTTTTCTAGGACTTTTTGGACCAGAGATCAATAAGGATAAAAATAAATGCTCTTGTTTCATGCACATGTTCGGCGGAAGGTTGTATGGTGTCACGAAAACATATAATACCATCTCAGCAACATATAATAGAAGAATAATAAAATTCTCACCAAACCATTTGATTTATACACAATGATCTGAACTCGTTCTTTTGTATTCAATTTCAGCCATAAATGAATCAAACATCTTGTACCACTGCCTTGGAGCTTGCTTCAACCCATATAAGCTCTTCCTCAACCTGCAGATAAGATTTTCTTTACCTTTGACTTTGAAGCATTTTGGTTGCTCCATATACATTTTCTCCTCCAAATCACCATGAAGGAAAGCTGTCTTCATATCCAACAGGTCAACTTTCAAGTTCGGGCTAGTAGCAACACCTAGAGCAACATAGATAGAAGACATTTTAACAACAAGAGAAAAAAATCTCTTCAAAGTCAATACCTTTCTTTTGACCAAAGCCTTTCACCACCAGTCTGACTTTGTACTTTGGATGAGAACATTGGTCTTGAGTCTGCAACCTAAAAATCCACTTGTTCGTCAAGGTCTTCCTTCCCTTTGGTAGTTGTACCAATCATATTTGTGGTTCTTCTGCAGAGCATCATCTCTTCTTGCATAGCTATGAACCACTCCTTTTTCTGCTCACTTTCAAGTGCCTCCTGATAATTCTCTGGTTCACCTGCATCAGTAAGCATTACATACTCATCTGTAGAGTACATTCTTGATGGTTGATGTTCTCTGGAAGATCTTCTTAGTTGAGGCTCTAAATGAGGTTTCTCTCCATCTTCTTCTTGCTCAACGTGTCCTGCAGGAAAGTCAACATTAGCCTCTGTGCCATCTTCTTGCACATCTCCCATCACCCTGACATACTGGAGGAGCAATTGGGTCACAGTCTACTAAGCCTTCTGCGGAAGTCTTGGCTGGTGCCTTCTTCTTCAAATCCTAAAGGGTTTGATCCTCAAAGAAGACCACATCTCTACTTTTAAACACCTTCTGCTTTTTTAGTTCCCAAAGCCTATAACCAAACTGATCATGCGAGTAGCCAATAAAAATACATTATTTTATCTTACCATACAATTTAGATCTTTCAATGTTTGGAACATGTGCAAATGCACAACAACCAAACACCCTCAAGTGCATGTAGGAGACATCTTTCCCTGACCATACATGCTCTGCAACATCACCATCTAGAGCGGTACTAAGTGACAAGTTGATCACATCAACTGTTGTCCTCAAAGCCTCATCCCAAACCTTTTGGGCAACTTGGCCTGTGAAAGCATACATCTGATCTTTTCCATGATGGTGCGGTTCATCATCTCTGCAATTGCAATATGTTGAGGTGTACCAGGAACTGTCATGTCATGCTGAATGCCCTATAACCTGCAATAAATATTAAATAATCTTATATACTCACCACCATTGTCTGATCTTATGCATTTTAGTTGTCTTTCTATCTCCCTTTCAACCCTGTCATGAAACTCTTTGAAAACATCAACAACTTGATCTTTAGTTTTCAAAGAATAAGCCCAAACTTTTCTGGAATAGTCATCTATAAAAGTAACAAAGTAAAGTGCACCGCTGAGACATGAAACATTAACTGATTCACCAAGAGTACTTTTGTCCTCAGATGACCATATACTTCTGTATAGACATGATCTAAGGCATGCATGTTTCTACATAATGTAGGGCTAGCAAAAGAAACTCTATGTTGTTTACCAACCAAGCAATCAACACATGAGTTCAGATGTGCACCTCTGAAGTCTAGCAAGACTTCTTTCTTGGAAAGAACCTACAATCCCTTCTCACTCATGTGTCCTAATCTCCTATGCCACAACCCCATGCTGGAATCTTCCTCTGTAGCATTCAACAGATCACCACAAGCTTTGTCTTACAACTTGTATAAGGTATGACATTTCTTTCCACTAGCAACAACAAGAGAACCCTTACTGAGCTTCCATTTTCCCTTATAAAATCTGCTATAATAGTCTTCATCATCAAGCTTTCCAACTGAAATTAAATTCAGTCTTAAATCAGCCACATGCCAGACATCCCTTGTAACGACCCACTTCCACCCGATACGGTTACACCAACTCACATCAGATGAGAGCAAGCCACTACAAGGGAGAAAACCCCAACGATATACAAGTGAGCTGAGATATACACGAATAGAAATGAATAATGCAACGGAATTTAAATAATCTTATTCCATCAACTTTAATCCACATACCACAGTCTATATAGCCCAATAAGAAATAACATAAACACAATGTTCTCTTAAACACATAGCCAACTCCAAGTACATATAATCAAAGTTCAAATTACAATTTCAGCATTTCATACTATGAAACTACATTACAAATCTTCAATTCACTCTTCCAACTCCTCCTCGGATTTTGCTAGCTCATCGGCTTCTAAATTTCTTGAAATGTTTAGCAAAGGTGAGTCTACATAATAGACTCAGCAAGTAACTTAAATTTCAAACCATATACTTACCAATCATGCTTTCTAACAATTTAATTCCATACATGCTCATGCTATAACATAAATGAATAAACATGGAATCGCATTAAACAATTTATCTAGCACATGCAAAACAATATTCTAAACATAGATGCTAATATCATGGTATCATTAACATGATTTCAACATACAATCACATGCCCTCATACTTTATTCTAATCATGTGCAATTCTACACATTTAATCATGGAAACAAGGGCAAGGTAAGCAACACTCCTAGCATGATTTCTAATGCATTCCACATGCAAATATAACATTTTTCTCTACATTTAGCTTGCTGTTTTTATAGAAAATTCATCACACTCACATATAGATCACATTAGCCCACTCAACATAATACTAATACGTGTACATCAAGTAGTTATAATTCATGGATATGGAAACATGCACCTTTACTTGGTATTAAACAAATCATCATTTTTATCATTTGTCAAGAACCATATTAACACATGCACACCAAGAAATGATTTATTTCATGGGTATTATAACACACATTTATACATGTACTAGACAGGATGCCAATTAAAAAATATTAACATTTACACTTGTACTATTTTCTTATGACATGCACACATATACTTATCCTTGGCTTTCACATACACTTACTCACGTTTTTACTTTGCACATTCACGTATCACTTATCATGTCATAATGCACACATCATGTGCCACGTTCACATATCATTTGCACATATCTTGTGCCATGAATTCCGGTCACTTTACACTTTATACACATGTTCCTATTTACACGTTGCCAAGACACAGCCCAAAACACCACTAGATAGATCATGTCACTTACACATACACTCACATTTACTTAATCACTTAGGCAATCGTGATCAAGTCTTGGTCACTGCAGAACCGAGGGAAGCACTCCCTACCATTACCAGTGGAACCTGCCCACCTCCAGGATTTTTTAAGAACCTTACCTAGGGTATCACGTTACATTTGAGCTTTTCCGTAGGGGCACTACTACAGTACAGCTTCAAGCAATCTAGGGTGGCAGTGTCTTATGGGCACAATTTATTTATCTTATCCTAATTCACATTTTACCCACACATGTATTTATGCTTTCACTTTCCAAACACATACACACACATGCGTTATGAAACATAACTTATCACATTTAGACTCTCAATACCTTATAAACAGTCATTAACAGTAGTTAAATCATAATGCTAATCACATTCTAACATAATTAGGATTTAATACAACATGGTACAAAGGCTTCAGAAATTTATAACAATATGCACAGTAATCAGAATCATATAAAATTTTAACTACAATTTCAATATAGTACAGAGAACATGTCTGTAATTTTTCACAATTTTTAGAACAGTAAAACCATTTTTAATAATTAGCATAGATTACATGAAATTTAACAAGATGATTCATTCTACAGAAATCAGAACGGGCTGAAAATTTAACCACAGGGTACATAGGTATCACAAAACATATCACGAATCTTTCATAAATTTCTGGGCAGTCTAACCATTTTTAATAATAAACAAGACTTCAGGAAATTTACAAGATAATTCAGTTTAAACATGATAGACAGTGATCTAAGAGTTCTAACTATTCTATATCGTGCATACAGTAGTGTTGGGTTCATGGAAATTTTCTGTGAACATAACACACATCAATTTTAATTTTTCTGAATTTACATAATATCAAATCATGTACATTTTATCATGACAGAAATTTTATAAATGCCAATTATCATCGAAACTCATCAATATCTCATGGCATGATCTACTGAATATCATAGACAGGACCACAGTAATTAAACCATGCATGTATGCACAAATTTTCCCCGAAAAATCACATTCCATACAGTCACAGATTGTTCTGGAAAAACCAAAGAACTTGGAGTCCAGGGTCTGGCCGCCAACACAATAGATGGCAGGATACACTGCCATTTACATAAGAGCTTAGCGGCAACATTGTGGCCGCCAATCTCCTGCCTGCTCAAAATGCAGACCAAAACACAAAAATATAGAATTTTGGGGGATCGAGGCATGGAATAAAAATCTGGAAAATTGATAAAACCCTAAAAGATGAGTCTATAGGTTGAATCCTTAAGCTACTTGCCTTCAAATAAATCCTGGAAGCGATGATTTCGTCGAAGAAGTGCTCCTCGGCCTGAGCCAAGAAGGTGCCCAAAATTCGTCCAAATCTAGTCCTGTGTTGATGAAGCCTGCACACCAAGATCGGGGAAGCTTTCCTCTACGTATGGAGCATGTTCTAGTCGAAGAAGAATGCTAGGAGTCGCACCCAATCGCCAGATCTAAGCCTCTCAAGATCAGGTTTCGCACAGATTTTCTAGGGTTCCTCCAGAGATCCCCAAAGAAGCTAATCCGTCTGAAAGGGGTGTATTTATAGAACTTAAGGGATTGGGGATGCAATAGGGTAGGTTATCCTCTCATTGGGGAGGCTTCCTAAACAAGAACCCGGCCAAACCGCAACCGTTTTCAGATCTGAAAACGCACACAGTTGGAAAAGTAGGCGTCGACCTTTGGTGCCGCCAACATCAAGGTAGATGTCCATCGATATGGACGCCAACCTCCATGGCCATTCAGTCAGCGGTGCAAGATGCTGCCGCCAACTGGGCATCTCAGCCAGAATTTAAATATTCGATAAAATAAATGTACTAACACATCATAAGCAACTTAATGGTTATGAAAATACGTAGATATCATAGGTATCAAGTTAAACATAAGCCGACACACATGTACACAATGTAACTTCATACAACATGCATGTTCTTAAATAATATAACATGTACATCAATAATTAGATAATGCATATATATATATATATATTATACATGTTTGAAAAATAGCTCATAAGCACCACATCATTTAAATACATTATGTTTATAATAATAAACACAATATACACACAGGAATAACATATATTATACTCAAGCACATTAGTGTAAATATCTATAACATGCGCCAAATAAATATTATTAAATGTACAAAATTCGGGGGCCTTACATCCCTAAGCACCAACTTGCAACCAAGATTGGTCTTTATGTGGATGTCACCCATGCTAATGATGTATGTTGTCCCATGGTTGCCCATCTTGACAAAACCAAAATTCCAGGCCTGTAGGCAGCAAATAACTCTTTTCTTGTGTAGCATGGTAAGAAGCACCTGTGTCAATCATCCACTCGAAGTCCTGTCACGCACAAGAAAAAATATCATTAGAGGTAGACAAAGTCAAATAGTCATCACCTTGCACTGTAGCTGTAACATTCTCCTTTGACTCTGCATTCTCTACTTCTTTTCCCCTTTTCTTGTTCTTCTTAGGTTGTTTGCACTGATTCTTGAAATGCCCTTTTTCCCCACAATTGTAGCAAGTAATATCTTTTCTTGACCTTGACTTACTTCTGCTCTTCTGTGAATTTCCTCTACCTCTGGACTTTGATCTTCCTCTATTCTCTAAGACAAGTGTCTGTGTATCACTATGAAAAGTTCTTGAATTCTTTCTTTTCAACTCCTCATTCAACAAACTACTTGTTACTTGGCTCATTGAGACAAATCCATCTAGTGCAGAATTAATGAGGGAAATCACAAGTGTCTCCCAACTTCCTGGCAATGAAATGAGAAGTAACAATGCCTGCAACTCATCATCAAGAGACATCTTCATAGAGGATAATTGGTTAGTGATAATCTACATTTCATTCAAGTGCTCAGTAATAGAAGTGCCCTTTTTATACTTCAGATTGACAAGTTTTCTAATCAAGAAAGCCTTGTTACCAGCTATTTTTCTTTCATAGATACCCTCTAACTTTTTCCATAGAGAGTGTGTAGAACTCTCAGTGGAAACATGATGAAAAACACTGTCATGAAGCCACTGTCGAATAAACCCGACAGTTTTTCGGTCTATTTTTTTCCAGTTGTTGACTAACATTGTTGTGGGCTTTTCACTATCTCCTTGCAATGAACCATATAATTCCTTGCAATACAAGAGATTCTCCATTCTTGGTTTCCATATCATTTAGTTGTTTCTGTTTAAACTAATCATGTGGGAAATGTTATCGGCTTCCATATTTACACACAAATAAATGTTCTAATCCAACAGAGTTCTGATACCAATTAAAGGGAATAAAAAGCTTGTGTACGAATAAATTTATGTAGGCCTAACAAGTAGCAAAAAAATGAATGGAACACATAATCACATAGGACACCAAGATTTACGTGGAAAACCCCCACCAATGTGATGGAGAAAGCCCAAGATGAGAGCACGAAATCTCTTTCTATGACTTGCTAATTAGGGTTGGAGTGAGAGGGAAATAGTATTAAGAGGAAATTCTAGTCATGGTAGGATTGTTATCATGGATTTGGAAACATCAAAACTCGGAACTTAGTGCACCTAGACATAGAAAGCCATCACAATACCCCATAGGGCGACCACAACAAGCTCTCTTCATTGCCAGACGTGGGAAGGACGCCCAGGAGCAAGGAGGACAAACCTAGGGCTTGGATTCATGAAGAGCATCGTCCCCAAGCCACTGCATTGACCCAGGATAACCAAGGACTTCTTGGCATTCAAAGGTAGGTGATCTCGGGCCAGAACTAAACAAGGCTTATACCATCTGAAAGAGCATCGAGTCTAGTCTCTTTTGCATTTGATTTGCCTAATTTTCATCAAGTATGTTAGTAGTATTAAGCGTTTTCTCTAAGTCGTGCAAGTTTAGGGATTTTCATGGTTATGCTATGATTTATGCAAATCGAGGTTATTTTAGGTCAAATCAAAGTGGTTCTCGTCTACTTGTTGTCCTTAACACTTTTCATGTTCAGAGTTTTGTCCAAAGATCGCTAGGCTTCAAGTTATAAGTCTATCATGAAGGGTTGTATCTATTTCTGTGTTTTCGGGCAAGATCCAAGAACACGACGTGTCCAGACGTCGTGATTCTCTTTGCATGAACACGAGGTACATCTACATCGCGATTCAAGTATAGGCGACCGAGTTATCCGTCGCATTTTCATATCTGACCAGTCAACCCTCACACATCAAACTGTGTGTCGCATGGGTTTCTGGACCCGTCTTGAACGCGACGGCATGTGTCGTCGCGATTCGGCTATTTTTTTCCCGCCCTCTATTTTCGTACGTATTTTATATTTGAAATTTGAAGCCGACTCTTGAACGCGACGTATCGAAGCATCGCGATTCAAGAGGCCATCGCGTTTCTATTTGGGTAATTGATCTGGTAATCGATTCCGGTCTGAAAGGCGACCATCAGGACCATCACGTTTCTGTTTGGGTAATCGATCTGGTAATCGATTCCTGTCTGAAAGGCGACCATCAGGTCCGTCGCGATTCTATGACTTTACACAGAGTCTTGTTTAACTGTGTACGGTTCTTTTGAAAAGCGACGTCTGAACCCGTTGTGATTCAAAGGCCAACCCGAGACTGTTCCTTTTAGTTAGACAATCAAACATGTGTATGTCTTGGTTTGTGATCATGTTACTTAGGTGTTCATTGGCCTAAAAGTGATCAACCCATTTGAAAACCATAATGACATGAATATGATCCTAATGCTCCATATGAAGTGCTTAATCTTACGTTCATTTGATTATCATTTTATCCTTGTGATCTAGCTCAATAATATAAGTTGTGTTATGAATTGGTGAAAAAAACATGTTAGATGGACTTGCATAGTTTAAAACTTTCCTTATATGATACATGCTCTATTTTGACTTACCACATGTGAATTTTCCTTATTTTTGTGCTTTCAAAGGTTTCCATATTTGATCATCAATTGCACGCATGAATAGGAAAGTTCCATGTCACGACACTTACACGTTTGCATGATTAGGCACACCCCTCTTGGGGAATTGGAAACTCTCGGCCGGTCATTCCGTATTGGCAGACTAGCGACCTTTTCCCTAAGACCTCTGTAAGTCTCCGTAGTCTGTGGATTCCCTCATAGAGACTGAGCTGGTTGTACCATGAAGTTCCCTGGAGATAGAGAGCACTTGTTCCGTGTATGATATGTCATTAGTCATCCTCTTGTCAAGACATTAAAGATTATGAAACTTAAGATACGCCGTTATGTTGTCCAATTAATCTTTTGAGCTTTTGTCATACCTTGAACTCCATGAATGATCATGTCCTTATTACTATGAGCATGTTATTGGAAATCTGTGGCCATAATATGTATATGTTTGATCAGCACAACGTGGGACTTCGGTCCATTTGACTAATGCATGTGCAATAAGGGCCCTGTCTGGACCTGGGGAGGAGCACCCCATCGTACTTATGAACCGCAGAAGTATGGACTTGTGGTGCTTGGCATGGCACTTGTAATGACTCCGGCGCCCGGACCCTCGGCTCCCACAAGAAACCGAAGATCGGGACCGCCGCCCACGGGTCCGGAGACCCGGAAGGGCTAACGGATCGGTCTAACAAGATATGTAATAGAAATAAATAACAACAAACGTACTAAAGTACACCACAAGTGAACAAAAAATGTCCAACACTAGATAACAGTCTAGTATAGTCCTAAAGTAAATAAAGTACAAGTGCTGAAATAAAAGGGAAAGAATGATAACTATACAATAATGTACGAGAATTGTAATATTTTATTGTCAAATAGGCCTCAGCTTTACAATAACCCATTACCATTTTATTGCAAAATTGATAATTGATTAAATTCAATTGTATGTTGTATTTGTAGGTTAATGAGTCATTTTATGAAGTGCTTAACGGGCTAATGGACCAAGCAATCTAGCAGGGGCAAATCTGGCATATACAAAAAGTTGCAAAACTCTAGCCGCCTTCCTTTTTCTTTCTCTCTCTTCTTTCTATTTTTCTCATAATTTTCTCCCTATTTTGAAAACCTTTTTTTTTAGAGAGAGATCTCTCTCTATTTAAAAAGCTCCCCCTCTCTCTCCTACGCATTCCCTTCCTCCTCTTCTTCTTTTCCTCCTTCTCTTCTTTCTTTTTCTTCTTTTCTTCTTCTCTCTCGCTCGGTCTCTCTTTTCTGGGAACAAAACAGCAGCAAGCAGCAGCAGCAGCGTGCCCTGCGCGCGCCTGCCCAGGCCGCCACCTCAGCCGCATGCCCCGCGCGCAGCCAGGCCGCTCGCCGCACCCGCCTTCCCCGCGCGCCTGCCGCCGCCCCGCAAGCGCCCGCCTGCCCGCGCGCACCGCCCGTTCGCGCCTGAGTGCACCGCTCGTCCGCGCCCCGCGTGCGCGCCCGCGTGCGCGCCCGCGTGCGCGCCTCTGCCTGCCGCCCGAGCCCGCGCGAGCCAGGCCGCCCCTCTCGCACCCTCTACGTGCATGCATGCACATAGAGACGCCAGCGCACCCTCTCTCCTCTCTCCTCTCTCTCGTCTCTCTCTCGCCTTCTCTCTCTCCTCTATCCCTCTCTCATTTCTCTCTCTTCTGCTTCCTCTCTCTCGTCTCTTCTCTCGCCTCTCTTCTCTCTCATATCTCCCGCTCCTCACGCTCTCTTCTCTCTCCTCTCTCCTCTATCTCCGAGCTCTTCTCCTCTCTCTCTTGTATCTCATCTCTCTCTTCTCTCTTTCTCATCTCTCTTTTCTATTTCTGATATTTTATTAGTATAGTTGTTGATGTATTTTGTTTAGGATAAAACATTTTGTTGTTAATCCTCTTTTAGTATTTAGTGGATTGTGATTTTTGGAACTTGTTACTCTTTATCTCTCTCTCTTTACTTATTTAGCATAGATTATTTATCACAACTTATTTTAAATATTACCACACTATTTTCCTAACTAAAAGCCCAACGTTTTCAACTCTAAAATCTAGTTCCCCGTGGATTCGACTCGGTTCTCACCACTTAACTACTGTTAAAATATTTAGTGTAGACCGATTATTTAAGATTGTTAGTCACGTGTTTAATGACGCATTCGTGGGCTATCAAAGAATATGTCCCTTAGGGGCATACCTCGAGGGTGAAGTACAACTGCTGAGGGAACACTGCCACTAGAGACGCCAACTATTGCGGGCCCGTCTCCTCAGTCCGCCGCGGAGGGAGCTGCTGTGAAGTCTCACCTACAAAATAGGGAGTAAGCTTCACGAAGAAGCCCAGTAGGGACTACCAATCTCCCACTGGTTCTAACAGTAGAATAGAACTAAGTGTAATAATTAAATAAAGTAGTAAAGTCTATTCTACTAAAATGAGTCAAGTGCGGAAGCGTGAAAGAAACTACACGGTCGTCGGTCTAGGCTACACAGCGGGACCGAAAAACCAGTGTAAACCAAGGCACCACAAGAACCCAGCTGTAAACACAGACAGTAGACACTGCCTGGATAAACACACTAGCTACAGAACGCTACACTACTCAGTCGATCAGGTGCGCCACGCGCCTTACCCTCGACCAATGGTCCATGTCTAGCACCTCTCGTCAGAGTGAGACGCAGAACAAGAACAACCACAACTGCCGCAGTCTGGCCGGACTATGGTCATATGCCTGACCCCTCTAAATGGTTCCGGAACCACGTAGAGTAAGGCAGTAAGAAAAGACTATCTGGTCCGCACCGTAAGAGCACCACACTACCACGGAGAACCAGACCAGATAAGAGAGATCTACAAACGACTGCACGCCAATGTCCCCACCGTTTTTCCCTTCTTCTCCAAGTCCGTGACTTGAGCACGCGGCGGGTCTGGGGCACGTTCAAGAGAACACGACGCCCCGATGCGTCACGACCACAGCTGAGTGCCCAAACAGGGCAACACCCAACATTCTAAAAACCACACAAAAGGATACAAACAGGAGGGGAAGCATGGAGACATGTAAAACATGCTAATATCGTCCAAACCACCCCAACAACCCATGCATGCCAAGTAAGATAAAGCTACACTCTAATCCTCACATGCACAACCTAAACCCTCTTCATAAACACCCCAACCCAAGCATGAATCCAACCAAACCAACATCATGTAATCAACACACATGGATCATGAAGCACAATACACATCCTAACTAAGGATTCTAGGCTTGGAGAAGGGGTTAGGCCCTATCATGTTAGAGCTAGGGAAAGGATTGGGTTCCCTACCTCAAATTGAAGAACCACCCTAGATGGGCCTTCTCGTAGTCTTGCACCCCTCTCCTCCGAGCTCCAACGCTCCACGATCCACCCACAAGTCGGGTGCAAGCTCCTTCACAAGTCGATGGAGAGAAACAAGGTGCATGCACAGAGAACAAGGGAAGAAGAAGTGAGGAGAAGGAGGAACACAATCAATCCAAACCACACTAAAATTCTTATACATATTTACCAAGCAATCCACAAGGATTCCTCTCCCAAAGCTCACCACGGAGCTCCAAACACCAAAATCGCCGGAGAGAGGGAAGGAACACAGGAAAAAGGGCGAAAATAGGTTGTGCTCTCGGGCTTGGGCACTTAAACACAAACATTGAGAATACGACGGACCTGGCCGACGAGTTACCAATGTTAACGCGACACCCACCTGCGTCGCGATCTGGAACAGTCAGCCAGTCAACCACCCAATCGACGTGCATGAAAAACTGACAGCAAGATCGTGACGGCCAACCATGTCACGTTCATGCATGCACTTCGACACGTGGTGTAACTGCCCCAACAGCAAGACGACATGAAGATAGTCCGCTGTCAGGATCCTATCACGATAGGGGCGACCGGCGCGTTCCTAACCAGAACGCGATGGCCACCTGCGTCGCCTTCAGAACGCGACGGGTCGCTATGTCACGACCACAGCCGAGAGAGCAACCCCAAAAGGAAACGGGATGTTACAACACTGGTATGTGTGCAATATTTGTGTGAATGAGACTTCGTTTGATATGGTATGTGTGCAAGATTTGTGGGAATGTAGCTCTTCTGCCTGCTCTGCACTGTCTACAACCTCTGCCTGACCAGTATCACAGTATCTACATACTGCTGCACCAACTTTGGACCCAGCAATTGCCTCTCGCTAACCTCGTGCCAGTGCAACGGTGTCCTACACGGTCGACCATACAGAGCCTCGTAGGGCGCCATCCCGATACTGGAGTGAAAGCTATTATTATACGAAAACTCCACCATGGTAAGGTGCGACTCCCACGTATTGCCCTAGTCTAGGCAACATGCTCTCAACAAGTCCTCGAGGGTCTAAATGGTCCTCTCCGACTGCCCGTCTGTCTGTGGGTGGTACGCCAAACTCAGCCTCAGCTCAGTGCCAAGTGCCCGCTGAAAGCTACGCTAGAAATGAGAAGTGAACCTCGGATCTCTATCTGAAACAATGGAGACCGGGGTTCCGTGCAAAGGTACCACTTTGTCCACAAACAACCGAGCCAGCCTGTCCACTGACCATACTACTCTGACTGGAAGGAAGCGAGTGGTCTTCGTCAGCCTGTCGACGATGACCCAAACACTGTCGTGCCCCTGAGAAGTGCGAGGTAAGCTAGAAACAAAGTCCATGGTGACGTGCTCCCACTTCCACACAGGAATGGGAAGCGACTGCAGCTCACCACCAGGACGCTGGTGCTCTGCCTTCACCTGCTGAGAGGTAAGGTAGCGCGAAACAAACTCAGCGATATCTCTCTTCATCCCAGGCCACCAAAAGAGTACCCTCAAGTCATGGTACATCTTGGTGGAGCCAGGATGAATAGAGTATCGTGACCGGTGCGCCTCAGCAAGTAACTCCTCCCTGACGTCCTCTGGAACGTAGAGTCTGTCCCAAAACCGAACCTCGTTGTCCTCGTCCGGTGCTACCTCGGGCAACTACAACACGTCTGCCAAGCCCTCGTCTGCACTCTGTGCCTCAAGCACCTACTGGTATATCAACGGACGAACAGTCATGCTAGCAAACACTGCTCTCTCCCTGAGGCTAGACGGCGTGAACACACCCTGAGTGGCGTCCTCCAGAAGTCTCCAGTGTCTAACCAACAAAGAACTCAAGTGGGCTCTCCTACTCAAAGCGTCTGCTTTGACATTAGCCTTTCCCGAGTGATAGAAAAAGGTAAAGTCGTAGTCCTTCAAGTACTCGAGCCACCTGCGCTGCCTGAGGTTGAGATCTCTCTGCGTGAAGACCTACTGTAAGCTGCGGTGATCTGTGAAAACCTCGAACACCTCACCATACAAGTAGTGTCTCCACAACCTCAAGGCGAACACGACCGCTGCAAGCTCCAGGTCATGTGTCGGGTAGTGCTGCTCATGCTTCTTCAGCTGACGAGAAGCATAAGCAACTACTTGACTGTGCTGCATTAACACAGCACCCAAACCAGTACCTGACGCGTCTATGTAGACAACAAAGCCGCCGCTGCCAGAAGGTACCACAAGGATCGGAGCTGAAGTCAGCCGGCTCTTCAGCTCCTAAAAACTGCGCTCGCACTCTGCTGCCCACACAAAATGAGTCTCCTGCCTGGTCAACCGGGTCAAAGTCTCTGCAACTCTGGCGAAGTCCTGCACAAACCTCCTATACTAGCCTGCCAGCCCCAAAAAACTACGAACCTCTACAACTGTAGTAGGCTGGCCCCAAGAAACCACGACCTCAAACTTGGCGGGATCAACCGCCACACCTGCACTAGAAACAACGTGACCCAGAAAGTGCACCTCCTTTAGCCAAAATTCACACTTGCTGAATTTGGTGTAAAGTTGGTGACTTCTCAAAGCCTGCAACACCAGCGTCAAGTGGATCTCGTGCTCCTCTACCATCGCTGAGTACACCAGGATGTCGTCGACGAACACCACCACGAACCGGTCCAGGTGCTCTCGAAAAACACTGTGCATCAGCTCCATGAACGTTGCAGGTGCATTCGCGAGCCCAAAAGGCATCACGACAAACTCGAAGTGGCCATAGCGGGTGCGAAAAGCTGATCTGGCGATGTCTGACTCATGGATCTGCAACTGGTAGTAACCCGACCTCAAGTCGATCTTCGAGAATACTGAAGTTGACTGCAACTGGTCAAACAAGTCATCGATCCTGGGCAAAGGATACTTGTTCTTCACGATCACCTGATTCAGCTTCCGATAATCAATGCACATTCTGAGGCTGCCATCCTTCTTCCTCACAAACAGAACAGGTGCTCCCCACGACGAATGACTAGGACGAATGAAGCCCAATGCAAGCAGCTCCTCTAGTTGGCACTTTAACTCCTGCAGTTCCGCCGGCGCCATCTGGTTCGGTGCCTTGGACGCAGGCATCGTCCTCGGAAGCAACTCAATGGAGAAGTCTACCTTCTGCTCAGGTGGCAAGCTAGGTAGATCCTTCGGAAACACGTCGGCAAACTCACAAACCACAGGCACATATGAAATAGAAATCTCACCAGAATCCGAGACACACACAGAGGCCATGAAAGCAACACAACAGTCTCGGATGAGGCGCCGAGCTCTACAGAAAGAGACAAAGGGTCGGCAGACAGACCGAGTACCTCGGAAGCAAAGCACATGTGCTCCAGGTATCTCGAACCTCACGGTCTTCCGCTGACAATCTACTAGTGCAGAGTGCGCCTCCAACCAGTCCATGCCAAGAATGACATCAAAGTTGTGGAGCTGCAAGGCAAATAGTCTGGCTTGTAGCTGGTGGCCCTGAAGCTCGACGGTGACACCCTCCAAGTAACCAAGGGTACGCACAAAGTCACCTGTCGGCAGCTCAACTGCAAGGTCAAGGCCTGCTCTGGAGTAAACTTAGACAAGGAAGCAAAGAACTCCTCAGAAGGAAAACAGTGTGTGGCACCCGGATCAATCAAAACTCTAGCAGCTCTACCAAGGATGGGAACCATACCAACGACCAGATTAGAGGCCTCCGCCCCCTCTCTGGTGATGTTCATCACCCGAACTCGACCTAGTCCTCGCTGAGGCTGCTACTGCTAGCGCTACTAGTACTGACCCTGGTGCTGCTACTGCGGCTGCTGGTACTGACCCTGGTGCTGCTGCTGGTGCTGCGCTGGCTGGGGTGGATGGTACTGAACCTGAGGTGCCTGCTGCTGCTGCTGCTGCTACCTCAACGGGCACTCTGCCTGTAATACTTGGCTGCCCACAGTGGTAACAACCTGAGTCCTGCTGGCTCTGCCCTGCTCCCTGCTGGACCGACTGCTCCACTGGCTGCTGCTCCGACTGACATCGCTGCTGCTGCTCTCCCTGCTGCAACGGAATGCCCTGCGACAACGGGTCCCCAGGCTGCTCGAATGCTGGGGCTTGAGCGTCGATCAGCACGTGTTCGGCTGCAACCGACCAGTCCGACTCGAACTCCTGACGCCTCCACCAACTTCACAACCTGCCTGCGAGTGCGGGCTGTAGGCTGTTTACTTGAACTTCCTAAGGGACTTTACGTCTTACTTATTTCCACTACAAGTCTTGATAGACCCCTTGCTCTGATACCACTGTATGACCCCAACTCCGGACCCTTGGCTCCCACCAAGAATTCGAACATCGGGACCCGCCGCCCACAGGTCCGGTGTAGTACCCCGAAAATCCATTAATTAAAAATTATGGATAAATTGAAATTTTATCAATTAATAAATTCAATTAGTTAAAAAGGTACGCATCATTATTGCATGCGTATAAACCACTATAAAATTTCGTAAAAATAGTAGTTATACTTTAAATATTATCTAATGACCCATCATGAAATTTGGGCACAGAAAAAATCATTTAGACCAAGTTTAAGAAATTATGCGACTTATTAGCATAATTAAGAATAAGTCGAAAAACCATTATTTTCTAACCCAAAGTGGTTATAAATAAAAATAAACATGTGGGTAGACTTTAAATAATATGGGATGATAGCCCATTATGATATTTGGACCAATGGACAATCTTGGCCCATGAATAAATTCTCTAATAAAAGGATAATTAAAATCCAATAAGTAAAGTAAGTACATGGTTGTACAATTAAGCTCACACGAGTTAATGGGCCAAGAGTAAGAGCCCAAATGATGAAGGTTAGAAATATTGATGAATAATATTTAATTGAAATAAAAGTATGAAATTACTTGAATAAGTGTGATAAATAGATTTACATAAGGATAAAAGGTGAATAATTGGAATTAAATCAATACCCATTAAGTCAAATTAGTAATGGGTTTTACTAATGGTCCTAGCATAAAGTTTTGGGCCCAATTATGAAGAGTCCACCATGAGATGAGAGTTAAATAAGTGAAATTCGTACCTAAAATATTAATAAATAGAAAAGGGTTAAGATAAGAGTATTTTAACTCTTAATCGTCTTAGAAAGAGTTCTAAACCTAGTATAACTCAATAGGACTCTATCCTAATCTAAAATTGAGATTTAGATGAGAGACAATTGGGTTAAATATAAGAGACCCAAATAAATAGGGAAATTCGTAACTTATTATCTCTTAATTAAAAAGGGGTCATTAAAGCACTAATATGCTCATATATATCTAAATAAGAGTCCTAAGCCTATCCTAACCCATACCCACGAAATTGGACCTCTCCCCATCTTATTAGGTGGATAAATGTAAGAGAATAGGGAGATAATGTGAAATTCAGAGTTGAAGGGAAGGGAAGAGTTTTAAGTTATTAGGACTCTTAGCAACCTAATAGACCTCTAATTAGTGTCAACCAACCCCATTTTCGTGGCTGGAGCTCTGGAGCATGAGGAGAAGGGTTGGAGCAAGGAGAAGAAGAAGTTGGAGCAAGGAGAACTTCGAATTCGTCACCCCTCACCCTAGGATCTTTACAGCGCAAAAAGGTAGGCAATCTCTCAAGCTAAAATCGTGAAATAATTACCCTAGGTAGCATTCATGTACCTCTTCAATAGCCCTATCGTTTCGTGGTATTTCGTTCACCCATTTGGGCGAATTTAATTTGTGAAATCCTGCTGTCACCATGAACCTAATCTATGTTTTTCTCTAATTCCCGATGTTACATGCTCTCATGCCATGATAAAATTTTCAGATATACTACATCATACTAGATTTCAAACGCCCCTGGTCTTGCTTAATTTTGATCTCTCATGAGAGAGAATTAAATCATTGAATATCTGTCAGACCTGTGCACTCGACCCTCCTGTTTCCTTTTTAGTCTCGTGCACACTTGACATCATTTCATGATAAAATTACCATAAATATTACTACATGTTAGCTTTCAAACGCCGCTATTTTCATAATTTTTCATGATGTATTCATCCTTGAATAATTCATTGAACCCTGACTGCGCCTGTTTAGGTCACCGAAATGTAACCTAATCAATGCATATCTAAACCTTGTCTATTTCAAAGTAATCGTGCATGTTGATAGATATACATGTCTACTTTCGTTTAAAACTAGTTTCGTACTTTTTGGATCACCATACTATTTTATATGTAATTTAGAATGTCCATGTATCACAGAGGGCTCGCCCTGGAAAAAAGGAAAAAGAGCAAACCCACCTGTTATCGCGACGGCGCGACCCGCCACGATAACAGTGGGGTCGCGCCGGCCGATGGCGTCGCGTCAAGAACGCGGCGGCGTGGGCCGCCGCGATTCACCTCGGACCGGGCCAGACCGGTCAGGCCCCGTGTCGCGTCCGACCACCCTGTCGCGACTTGAATCGCGACGGGTAGGTCCGTCGCGTTCTTGAAATTTCGGCCAGAACCTTTAATTGCTCTTATATCCCTGCTTTAAATGCCATCTAATCCTTGTACAAGTTAAACCATGTACTGTTAAGCTTAATAAATGATCTGAATATCTTTATTGGATAATATTTAAATGACTCTTATTAATTTAAAAGCCGTGAGCACGACTTATTCTATTCTCATGATTTCTTTACACTTGCACACTAAACATTGTTTATTGCCAATTGACCCTATTAAATTACTCAATAATGTATCTGGTAATTAAGTGAAATTAATTACCTAATTTCCCTATTATTTAAATGACACATGTCTTCGTTTTACTCGCGTGATTTGTACATCGTTATCGCGTCCCTGCCTTCGAGCACTCGAGGCAAGACGGACAACGTTTCGTTACACACTTTTTCTTGACATGGACCACCTCTCCACCGGAATACTCTCGACTGAACTAGGGACTCCTTGTCAAGGCCTCCGTAAGTCTTCCTGGCTTTGGCGCACGTCCTTAGCCGACGAGCTGGTTGTACCTTTAAATCCTGTTACACTCTTAGGGATTAGTACGATCCAAACAACCTTAGTGAGATCTCTTTATCTTGTGATCACGCCGGACCATCTGGCTCGTGTACACGGCACGGCTAATGGGCGGATGTGACTTCTACCAGACTGTCGGTATCCGACCTGGTACTGTGCAACCGTTACTATCGTGGTTTATCATTGTTTTACGATTATACCCCTATCTCGTCTACTATCCTTGTACTTTCATCTGTTCACGTTCACTCTACTATCTCATCTATTCATCTAGTACTCTCTTGAAACTCTTGAGCTGTTGTGGCTCCATTGCTTGTACTATACACGACTGTCTAGTGTCATAATATGGGTCTGGTGACCTACTGACTTGAATGCTTAGTGTGCAGGGCACGGAGAGTGTCCGAGGGGCTCCAATCTAGTCCTGGGGGCAGAGAGCCACCCGAAAATACCTGCAGGGGCTATTGACGGTGTTATGCATTGCACCGGTTCTGACTATCTTGACATTGGCTAGACATCTAATTGTTTTACTATTAGTCTGAGGAGTTCAGACATAGTGTGCCAGTTCTGTGCTATTAGTGTGCTAGCACTGACTGATTAACATTTGTCTGAGGAGTTCAGACGAAATGTACTATCGTTAAAAGGCTACTGTCCCAAAGTGACTATTGCCATACTCGACTAGTGCACCGTGGTGCAACCATACATGCTATCTCTATACAAGCTATCTCGTTACACGTCACCTTGATACAAGCTATCATATTACATGTCATTTTGATACACGCTATCTTGTTATACACTATCTTGTTACACGCTATCTCGTTATGTTGTCATCCTAATTTTGCAATACTCTTGAGAAATGTATTATCGTTCACTTGTTATCTTGTACTATTTCTCTCTTGACTATACTTGGTCGTTCTCTCTAGTTAACCTACTTTACAAGATATTAATCACTTAAAGCTGCTTGTTTACACGAGATATTAAGTCCTACTGAGCGTTATCGCCACCCTTCGTTATTTGTTATTGTTTTTCAGGTAAGTCAAGGTATGACCTTACACCCAACAACGGGATTGGACTGGAGTGATGAGCGTCCTGAAGACATAAAGATAGAATGTCCTTAGTACCTTAGAGTCTGGTTAGATATTTGCTTTAGATTTCTTTTCCAATGTAATAATGTCATTGAGCCCTATGTTTTGGCTCTGAATTAGTGGTTGTAATAGTTTAATTGAATTATCAATAAAATGATGAGTTTTATTGTAATTATTGTTCATTAGTTGCTCTGATATTGCGAATGTATGCGCAATTTACGTTACCATACTCGTTGTTCATGCCTCCCCGATTTATTCCGCTGCTAAATTGGCGGGGCATGACATCCGGAGACCCGAAAGGGCTAACGGATCGGTCTAACAAGATATGTAATAGAAATAAATAACACAAACTACGTACTAAAGGACACCACAATGAACGAAAAATGTCCAACACTAGATAACAGTCTAGTACAGTCCCAAAGTAAATAAAGTACAAGTGCTGAAATAAAAGGGAAAGAACACGTCCCTTAGGGGCATACCCCAAGGGTGAAGTACAACTGCTGGGGGAACACTGCCACTAGAGACGCCAACTACTGTGGGCTCATGTCCTTAGTCCGCCGCGGAGGGAGCTGCTGTGAAGTCTCACCTACAAAATAGGGAGTGAGCTTCACGAAAAAGCCCAGTAGGGACTACCAATCTCCCACTGGTTATAACAGCAAAATAGAACTAAGTGCAATAATTAAATAAAGCAGTAAAGTCTATTCTACTAAATAGAGTCAAGTGCGGAAGCGTGAAAGAAACTACATGGTCGTCAGTCTAGGCTATACAGCGGGACCGGAAAACCCGTGTAAACCAAGGCACCACAAGAACCCAGCTATAAACACAGACAGTAGACACTGCCTGGACAAACACACTAGCTACAGAACACTACACTAGTCAGTCGGTCAGGTGCGCCATGCGCCTTACCCTCGACCAACAGTCCATGTCTAGCACTCCCGTCAGAGTGAGGCGCGGAACAAGAACAACCACAACTACCGTAGTCTGGCCGGACTACGGTCCTACGCCTGACCCCTCTAAATGTGTAGCAACCTGAATTTTTGCGAAAAAATAAAAATTTAAATAAAGAATTAAAACCTAGCTAAATGGTTATTTAAATGAAAAGAGCATTATAAAACCCATTACATGGAAAAGAGTAATGGGCTTTGCTTAATGGATCGCCTAGAATTATTGGGTCAAAAATATGAATTTGCAAGGGGAGAATAATAAGAAAATACCCTAAATTCGGAGTTTAATTATATCATAATTGGAAAGGGGTTATTAAGCAATAAAAGTGGCAATTAGAGTAGAAATTGGATTCCTAAACCTACCCCATATAGTCTAGCACGAATTTAGATACTATCCTACCCTAATTAGAGATTGGAAAGTAAGAGAGGAAAGGTGGAGTTAGGAAATCTCGGAATTAAGAGGAATTTGAGTAGTAGTAGGAATATGAACTTGTGTTTATATAAATACACCTCTTAAACCTCTTGGCCGACCCAAGCTCGTGCCAAGGAATTCCTAGACCAGGAGGAGAGGCCAAGGAGGAGGAGATTTCATGGGAAGAAGAACCTTTCAAGCTCTCAACCCTGTTCTTCAAGTTCTAGCCCTAGAAGAGGAAATCGAGTCAAGGTAGGCATTCTCACAAGCATAAACTATGAAACTTTTTCTGTAGGATGTATCATCTATCAGGAACGAAACCCTCAAGTTTCATAATTTTCCATCGAGTATATCTTTAGTTCTTGATTTTTCATGTTCTGCAACTTACATGACCCTGAACCCTCTTCTTAACTCTTGATCTCCTTGTATACTCAACCCCATGCTACGAGATTTTTACTGTAGGAACTGATGCATGTTAGGCATCTTTTGCCCCTAAAAGCCCTAAATTTCATCGAGCATGTTGATCAAATTTAATCGATCTTTCTCTCTGTGTCATGTTCTGAATAACTCGCTCTTGTTCATGTTCAATCCTTGTATGAACCATACTCTCTCTCTAATTCCTAATTACTGGAAGTACCCTTGCATGTCTGGATCAATTCAAAACTGGTTTCATGATTTTTCATTGTGTATACAAATAGTTATGATTTTCTGAACAACCCTGTATCAATTTGATGCAAGTTGGCCCACAATCCCAAGCCTGGTTTGATTCCTGTCAGAGTCATGCGCAGACTACCAGATTGCGACAGGCCGATATGTCGCCTTCTGGGTCTGATTGCGACCGTCCACCTGTCGCGATCTCAATCCGTCGCGATGCCTTCCTTGTCGCTTTCTGAATACGACAGTACCTACGTCGCGTTCTGGCCTTCTGTCCTGGCAGCCCTGTCGCAACCCTTTGTAGGCCCTGTCGCTACCTGCCCTGCCCCTGTCGCAATCCTTACTGGCCTATGTCGCCTTCACAGGATTTTGCATGAAAATCCATAAAAATTATTTCTCTCACTTTCTGAAATATTCTTACGCCTTTTTAACAGTCATACACGCAGTAAAAACACCTGTTCTACATGGAGTTATATTGAATGCTTTAAAATATATTCACGACATCTTTTCTATCTACAATTTCATGACACATGCACACACTTGGAACCATCCAAATATGGCTTAATTGGCATGAACATGTGACATAATATATCTGGTAATTTATGCAATTAAATTGCCTTACTTGTAAATGAACTTGTCCTCAATTTTCGCATTGTTTTGAAGCACCGATCTCGACGCTCCACTGTTCTAGAATTCCTCTAGAACGTCGAGCACCTGTTTTATATACACACTTTACTTGGCTTGTGGTGAACTCTCCGTCGGATATTCCTTTCGCCGGACTAGTGAACCCTTGCACAAGGCCTCCGTAAGTCTCATCTGATCATGGATTCCCACATGGTCGACGAGCCGGTTGTACCCTAACACCCATTACACCTTTAGGGATCGATATGATCCAAACGGCTATTAGAAGTTCGCTCTTACCTTGAATCACGTCGGACCTCTGGACTTGTGCATAATATGGCCAGCAGGAAGATCGTGAGTTCCACCTGACTGCCAACACCAAGTGCGCGTGTTGTGCAACTGTTACTATCTCTTGTTTACTCGTCGCATTACGTGCAATGTCCACTAGCTCTCATCTATACTCGACTCGCTCATCTATTCACGTTCACTCTACTATCTCATCTATTCATCTAGTGATCTCATCTATTTCTTGGTACTCTCTATTTGGCCATTAAATGATTGATTGTCTACGATAAAAACATGACTATGCTAGGCAACATTATAAGGGCCCGGTCTGGTCCTTGGGAGGAGCACCTGAAAGGCTATAACTCGCGAGGGTCTAATGATATGGGTGATGGCATACACCTAACGCATGAACACGCAAGATTTGATCTATGACAATCAATTAATCAAACAGTCAATTATTGGTTTACTTGAATCTCGTGGTTGAAAGAATATTGACAAAACACTTGCTATCGTGACTTGTGCACTGTTGTGCAACTTTACTTGTTATCTTGTTATACGGCCAATCCGATATCAACACTTGTCGTGCTATACTCTCGTGCATTGTGCTATTGTTTCTCGTTATCATGTACCAGTACTTGCTATACGTTCTCGTTATTCTCTCTAGTTATCCTGGGTTATAAGACATTAATCACTTAAAGCATGCTTGATTCTGAGATTTAAGTCCTACTAGGCGTTATCGCTCACCCTACGTTATTTGTCGTTGTGTTCTCAGGTGAGACCGAGGATGAACCATACACTCAAGAGGATGGGAACGACCTGGAGTGATGTCTTGAGTACCCTAGCGTCCTATTGCTATATTTAGCGTTGTCGTAGTTAGGTTTGAAGTCTAGTCTTTTACTTTCTTTCAATGTAATTGGGCCCCATAGACTGGCTCTGATATTAGTGGTTGTAACTAGGCATTTGAAGGATTATAAATGAATGAAATTATTTTAGTATTTATTCTTGTCCAATGGTTTGATGTCTAGTACTCGCTCTATACCCGTTCACTTGCAACTGCCTTCGCGCTCCGATATTCCGCGTCGGGGCGTGACAAAATGGTTCCGAAACCACATAGAGTAAGGCAGTGAGAAAGAACTAGTTGGTCCACACCGTAAGAGCACCACACTACCTCGGGGAACTAGACCAGCTAAGAGAGCTCTACAAATGACTCCACGCTGCTGTCCCTACCGTTTTCCCCTTTTGCTCCAAGTCCGTGACTTGAGCACGCCCGCCGCCCGGAGAACTCCCTCTAATAGATGCGTGGGGTTGGGGGTCCCAGGTAATGGTAACAACCTGTCTCATGGACAAGCCTTCAAGTGTCGAGCACCGGGCGAAGAGACTAGAGTAGCACTGTACTAGGAACAACACAGGTGCCAAGAAAACCGAGTCGCAGCGGAGGCGGAAACACAAGCAGGTCGACAGTCAACTCTCGGTCAGAGAGGCAACTATTCGACCCGTCGCGATCAGAACGCGACAGTTCTGCCCCTCATGACAAGAAAACAGATGGCGACCCTTAAGCGCGTCGCGATAAGGTCGCGACGGCTAAGAGTACCACAACAAGCCTGAGTCGACTGATTGCGACATGCACCCCGTCGTGATCTCATCGCGATGGAGACGGAGGTCGTAATCGGGAAGACCCCAAACTCCTGAACGGTAGCCACGTATCCTTCGCGTTAGCATGACGTGGTGGGTCTGGGGCACGTTCAAGAGAACGTGACGCCCCGATGCGTCGCGACCACAGCCGAGTGCCCAAACAGGGCAACGCCCAACATCCTAAAAACCACACAAAAGGATACAAATGGGAGGGGAAGCATGGAGACATGTAAAACATGCTAAATATCATCCAAACCACCCCAACAACCCCATGCATGCCAAGGAAGATAAAGCTACACTCTAATCCTCACATTCACAACATGAAACCCTCTTCATGAACACCCCAACCCAAGCATGAATCCAACCAAACCAACATCATGTAATCAACACACAAGGATCATGAAGCACAGTACACATCCTAAACAAGGATTATAGGCTTGGAGAAGGGGTTTGGCCCTATCATGTTAGAGCTAGGGAAAGGATTGGGTTCCCTATCTCAAATTGAAGAACCACCCTAGATGGGCCTTCTAGTAGGCTTGCACCCCTCCACCTCCGAGCTCCAACGCTCCACGATCCACCCACAAGTCGGGTGCAACCTCCTTCACAAGCCGATGGAGAGAAACAAGGTGCATGCCACAGAGAAAAGGGGAAGAAGAAGTGAGGAGAAGCAGGAACATAATCAATCCAAACCACACTACAATTCTTATACATATTTACCAAGCAATTCACAAGGATTCCTCTCCCAAAGCTCGCCACGGAGCTCCAAACACCAAAATCGCCGGAGAGAGGGAAGGAACACAGGAAAAAGGGCGAAAAGAAGTTGTGCTCTCGGGCTTGAGCACTTAAACACAGACAATGAGAATGCGACACCCACCTGCGTCGCGATCTGGAACAGTCAGCCAGTCAACCACCCAATCGACGTGCATGCAAAACTGATAGCAAGATCACGACGGCCAACCATGTCGCGTTCATGCATGCACTTCGACACTTGGTGCAACTGCCCCGACAGCAAGACGACAAGAAGACAGTCCGCTGTCAGGATCCTATCGCGACAGGGGCGGCCGACGCGTTCCTAACCAGAACGCGACGGTCACCTGTGTCGCCTTCAGAACGCGATGGGTCGCTACGTCGCGACCACAACTGGGAGAGCAACCCCTAAAGGAAATGAGATGTTACAACACTGGTATGTGTGCAAGATTTGTATGGATGTGACTTAGTTTGATATGATAGGTTTCGATATGATACCTTTGATCATGTGAATATGTGATATCTATGTGAATATGGCCAATCCTGTGATACAATCTTATTCTTGAATGTCCTGTCCAATGCGTATGAAGGTCAGTATATGATTCGTTCGATATCTGTTGATAATTCTACTTTGTTCAGCCATTTAACTTGTTAGAAATGCATGCATGGATAGTCATCATGTTCTTGTTAAGATCCTGCTTATTTAAAATGCTAATCATGTATGTTAGTGCTCACACATTGAGATGTAAATCCTACTGGACTAGTTTGCTCACCCTCATCATTTCAGATAGTGATGAGGATTTCATGGACACCGAGGGGGAAGGGCATGAGTGAAGAGCTCCCCGTCATTTATGAAGCTAAAATACTAGGAATAGATGCCTGAGTAGTATATGTAATATTGAAACGTTTTCGTGGAGGTTTTATTGTAATTTGAATAATGGGCCATATGGTTGGTGTAGACGCGAGATTTGGCCCATCTCCCGCATGGCTCTTTTGGCCCATTAAGCTTCGTTTGACCATTTGTTGACCAGCCTCGGATCCCATGTAGACAGCAGCAGCGATGGCCACCGACTACTAGTTGGCGGCAATCACCCTGGACGTTGACCCAAGTTGGCGTCCACCTCGCTGGACGCCTGCATGAGGTTGGCGGCCTAATCCCTGGACGTCAATAGGGTTTACCTGGTCTGCGCAACTACCCTGAGATTCCAGTCCACTTGCACCATTCTCTCGGCCATGCAACACATGTAGCCGTTCCCAACGGGATATGGGCCACTAGGCACCCCTTGACCCAGTAAAAATCCTACTTGGCCTCCCCCCATTGGTTGGACCTTTAATGCATGGATTGCCAAGTGTGTAAGTGTGTTTCTTCACACTTAGCATCCTAGGCACTCCACCCCGAGCTCCACTGTCTATTTAACAGCCCCTTGAGCCCTCTGAGCAAAGGAGAGAGGCTGGACGTCCTTATGCTGAAGCTTTGAGAGAGGAGAGAGAAAACCTTACCCTACCTTCCACCACTCATCCTCTTCACTCTCTCCATACTTGGGACGTCCAGGAGGGTTGCTTTGGAGCTGGAGGAGCCCTACAAGGAGCCAACAACACCAACAACGAGGATCTACACCCTCTTCTCTCTCTCTTCTCTTACTTGCTTTGTAGCTAACTTGCATGTTCCCCACACTTTCCCACACACCCTAGGCACGTAGGTCACCTTCCTACACACCTAGAAAGGGGTTTCCCAACCAAAAACGGAGGGAAGAAGGGTGGTCATAGCATTTGGCCACCCCTCTTCTCAAGTCCGCAACCGGTACGGGACTCGCCTTTTGGGCTTTCCTTTCTTTCTTCTGAACATTTGCTACACTGCATTTAGTCTAATAGAGGTTGTTTGTGGCAAGAATATTGTGAACGTGACCGTGGAGCTCTCCTCCTTTGGCCGTCCGAAGAAGGAGAAGTTGGAACCCCATCTCCGCCCGCTGCGTGAGGCTACTACAACAACGTGGTCAAAGTACTTCCTTGGGCACAGGTAAGGCCCTGGCGATCACAAACCTCTCATTTCATCTCTGGTTTTCATTGTTTCCTCCTCAATCAACCTAGTCAACCGGGGAGTCAACCAAGTCAACCAACAATCCATCATCGCCAACGAGAGACCAACGACGTTCGCGAGCACTCGGAGGACATCCACAGTCGACAACGGGGACACGGCCGGGAGGTGAAACGGATCGTCCACAGTTGGCTCTAACGTTTTTGGATGTAGTATGGTTTATTTGAATGTAAATGAAGTTTACTTTATGTTGATGTCACATCTAAATTATTTGCTCTATTTATGATCTGAATATAACTGCACGTTTCAAAATTCTACGTCGGGGCTTGACACTGTGCAACCTGCTGCTTCTCTTTCCGCGAGGCACCTTTCGCTGCTGCTGCCTTATTTGCGTCACTGCCACAAGACAAAGAAGAAAAATGTCTTTTTCTTCCTTCTGTCCTGCCCCTCAACTAGGTACGCAACAATGTGTTTTTCTTTTTCTGCTCAACACTAATACCCGCAACCGCCAACTCAAGTCCCTTGCGTTCATCCATTTTTGATTCTTTTCTTGCCACAAGGCCATCTCAACCGTACATCAAGGAAGGGTTAAAAGTAACCCTTGTGGTTGTGGGATATTGAGCCCTATATGGGCTGAACAAGTGGGTCATAAGCCCAACAATTGGTATCAGAGTTGATAAGCACCATTTATTATGGGTTTCCATTATTTTCTGATCCTTTTTATTTTCCTTCGTATTTTTAATATGTTTCACATGATATTCAATGTTTTAATATTTATTCTTGTGCAAATATGAAGAAGGTGAAATACAAATACATGAAGAGAATCATCTTGCAAGATAATTAGTAAATTAGTTTATGCTAAAAGAGAAAAAGGCCTAAATGGATGAACTAGATCTTCAATATCTTCTCACTCAATGCTTTAATTCACGAGTAATATTTGGTGCACACCACCGCGAAGTGGTGTGCGCAAAAATCGGGCAACCATTGGTTGCTCATCTCCTCAGCGTGAGGCGCCAGCCAACCATGCCCCGGTTTGTGCGTACCAAGTATTGCTCTTAAGTCACTCCATGTATAGCCACATGGTCTGTGATATTTGATTTGACCGAATGTAGCATAAGAATATTATAAAATAATATCTGATCCATCATAAAAACATTAATATTTTCATAACATTTTATAGAATTTTTTGTCAAAAAAGAAATATGAGAAAAATTTATTACATTTGTGATTTGCAGTTACACTTGTATTTCTTACTTTTTCATTGACCAATGCACTAAGGGCGTAATATATCCATCCAATAAAAAGTAAATATAAATCTTAAGTGCACTAATTTTTTTTCAAGAAATATGTATTCAAAACTCTCAATGGACCCAGTCAACAAACGTTCTTGCTGACAAGTTTTAAGCACTTTACCCTTAATATACGGGGATAAGTTGCTGGTTAGTCATTAACTAAATTTGATAGTTTGATAAACTAACCAAAAAATATGGCTGATTAACCAGGGATAGGATAGGCTAACTCACAACATTTTTTAGGTGATGTAGAGAGTGTATTAAACTCCTCTTCATAACTTTCCTACCTTACACTTTTATTTCAAAATAAAATAAGTTAAACCCATGTGAATATTTTAACACACAGAATCTATGGAGCTAACAAGTGAGAATATCTTGATGCAAACTCCCATATTGAGAGTTTGCAACAAACTACGTCTCTTATTGGGGGTGGATTCAATCTCAAAAGAGACTCCACCTTCAATGACATCACTCTCTCCAATAAAGAGTGAATTTGTTACAAACCGCCGTTTGCAACAAATATTTTCCCTACCAAATAGTCCAACTCCGATCCGACTTTTTCTTCAAGCCAAAAAAAAAAACCGACTTTTGCTCGTAACCTCCCAGGTGGCGCGCGCCCACAGCCGTAACGGACGACCGATAGCCTCGTGTCCTGTCCCCGCGGCTCCTGACGTCACGAGAGTAGCATGCTAACGACATCAACCTGACGTCACCCACCTACTAAGCCGACCACACGCCCCACCGCCCCACTTGATTTTACTGTTATGCCCTTCTCCCATCTCGGAATCTAGTCGACATTGTCCGAGCCTCCCCGGCGTATTCCTATCCCCGCCGAGGGCATCTCCTCTCGAGCTCGGGAAGAAGAGGAGATCACGGCCGGCTTTAAACCAGGGTGCGGCCTCCTTCCTGCCCCCGCACCGCTATCCGCCGACTGCTCGCAGAGAAAGCGCCCCTTCCTCACCCCCCACGGCGCCCATGGGGGAGAGCGGCACGTCTGCCCCGCCGGCTGGTGCCTGTTCATAATATGAGTCTGTGTCTTGACGGGAAAGAGAAACCCGCAGAAGCTTAGCTAGACGCAGACCCCAAGGTAAGTGTGTTCGCTTTTGTTTTGGGTGGCGGGGGCGGGGCGGGGGGTTGGGGGGCGGTGATCTGTTGTGGCTGGTGCGAAGTGACGAGGGAGCGGGCGTTAATGGAAGGGGACGGGAGGGAGAAGAGGCGAAGGACGGAGGAGGCCGTCCGTGGTGCGCCGGGACTGGAGGACAACGAGGAGCAGGTGGAGAAGTTCTTCGCGCTGCTGAGGAGTGTCCGGGAATTGAGGCAGCAGCAGCGGAAGGAGGGCGGCGAGGGCGCCGCGGGGAAGAGGCCGAAGGTGGATGGGTCGGTGGCGTGGACGCCGACGTTCCAGTGGGAGGACTTCGCCGTGGTGGTGGGGAATGACGGCGCGGGTGCGACAAGGGAAGCCGGGGCCCAGGAGAAGGAGAGGAAGGGAGAGGAGGAAGGGTCGAGCCTCGACCTCAGGCTGTCGCTGTAGGTGGTCATCCGCTCTTCTTCAGCCGTCCACAGAAGAAACTTTTGCAGTCTCCTCGAGGGAGCTACAGGCAGGTGGAGAGCTGCGAAATGGTGTGGACGGGAGAGAGCCGTATGACGTCGCTTCCATGGATTTGGGCTTAGCGTCTGGGCATCTGTGATGCGGTAATCGTGAAGATCGAAGCTCCACACCTTGTTTATTCTTTGTTTTAAAATTTAAGTTTGTAATGAAACCAGATGTAGATATGTGCGTCTGGAATGTTGGAATATCATGTAAAATAGTTTCCAACCCAAGCAAAGAAGCATTTATAACAATGGCAGAGTTTCCCACAAGCCGGGATTGCAGGCAGCTTACCAACGTTTGGTTGCTATCCATTGATGTCGCATATTTCTTCCTCCAGCGGTTGTGGTTTCTTCCCGCTGTAATTTATTCTGTTAGTTCTAGGTAGAGTGATGATGCACTGTTGGAAAGGTATATAATGTCTGTATTGGTCTCTATCTGGACTTGAGAGTAGGTTACATACGAGTTAATACACTCGACAAGTAGTTCGAAGCTCGACTCGATAAAAGTTCGATTCGACTCGTTTATTAGACTAACGAGTCGAACTTGAACAGAAAAATAAGCTCGGTTCATAAACGAGCAGAGTTTGAATAGATATATGCTCGACTCGATTGTGTTCGCGAGCAGCTCGTTAAGATACTCGTTACGATACTCGATAAATTACTCATTAATATACTCAAATTTATACTTATTAATATACTCAAATATAATAAATATGATAATATAAATATATTTCTTTATTTTTATAAAATTATTGTTAAAGTATAAAATATTTAAGAGGATTTAAATATAAAAGATTTAAAGACTAAATGTCAAAGATATATATACAAATCATATAAATAAGATATGTACATAAATAAGATATATACATAAATCTTATGTGTAACTTATATGTTCTTATATTGATATGAGGTAAATTGGGGGTTTAAAAGTAAAAACTAAAAAAGTTTTTGGGTCCCTAGGTAGCGATTGGGGAAAACATCTTTTCCCCTCCGCCACTGTCTCTTCCGGCGCCGTTTCCCTGTGCAGTGGTCGTGCACGCCCGGACCTCCCGCCGGCCGACGCTCTCCCCGAACCAGCCCACAGTGAGTGGGGCGCAAGAGGCCTCCGACACCCGCAGTCACCGCCTCTCCATGGAGGCCCTGAAGAGGGGGCTCTGCAGGGGAAGCAGGGAGGCCGCCGCCATGTCGTGGGAGGTCAGGGAAGGGAAGCTCTGCCCGGCGTGGACGTCGGACACCACCTTGCCCTCCAGGAGGTCGACGAGTGACGACCAGCTTGTGGATCACGCCGTCGGCTCCCACGGTCCACCCCGCCCCACCCCTTGCATTTGCCTACCATGGCCGGCAAAGATCCCATATATCCCATATGGGATATGAGATTTAATCTGGGCACTTTTAGTCTTTATAAAATGACCCCAGCCACATTGAAAACTTCACACAAAAATTTCTCACCCCATCACCCATTTGAGCGAGCACAAGTTCGAATGGGCTAATCGAGTGGCTTAACGAGCAGAGCTCGAACGTGAAGATTTTTTAACGAGCCGAGTTCGAACGGATGTTGTGAAGCTCGCGAGTATCGAGCTCGAGTCTGAACTTAATATGGAGTGTGCGAGCCGAGCTCGAGCAGAGTGATACTCGGCTCGGCTCGGATCGTTTGCAGCACTACTTGAGAGAGAAGCTTCGGGGTTTCGTCGGAGCCACGCCTCCCCACATTGTCCTTTGTTGGTTTCTATTGTTGGCTCTGACGATCTTCGTCGTCGGCTATTGTAGTTTCATCGTTAGTTTTTCGACAGAAGCATCCACTACAAGAAAAAGTGATATTTTGGATGGACATATTCTGTCGGAAATCAGACGAAAATTCGTCAAAAAATATGTCTTCCGACAATTTTCCGTCGAACGATCGTCGAAAAATGTCTGTCGGAAAATTCTAATCCGAAATTACTGACAGACAAAATAATTGTTGGCAATTTGTCGGAAATTCCGACAGAATATTTTGTCAGAAATTGCGTCGGTAACTTCCGACAGAAAGTAGTTGGAAAATATTGTCGAAAAATTTGTCAGTGTATTCCGACCGAAAACTGTCAGAAAATATGTCAGAATTTTTGTCAGTAAATTCCGACAGAATGAATCCGTCGAAAAATATTCTGTTGGTACTTCCGACAGAAATGCCGACAGATTAATTCCGTCGGCAAACTATATATTTCTGACGGATAACATCCGTCGAAAATAAGTAATATTTTTTTAAAAAAAATTACAGAAATTAACAATAATAAATTACAAAACCTGCTAAAATATTCATGCATTCCATAATAACAAGTACTCACAATCAATATAAAATCATAAAACACAACAAATATAAAATCATACACAATAATAAATGTTAAAAATCAGGACAGGTCTACTAGATCATTCGCTGTTCCCGCCTCATGATCGTCAAGTGTTGGAGGATTCTATATTAAAAAAATTAATATGAGAAATATTAATAAAATTATTATACTAACATTATTTTCAAAAATTAAATTTAAAACATGAGATTATTCCTCAAGTTTAATTAGAAAATATTTTTGATCCTTTACACTTGGATTTTGTTTTAGATTAGTGATTTGAGCGCCGAACCTAAACCGAGAATCCAATTAGGATTCCGTCAGTTCCAACACGTCACTTTCACCCACCCGGTAGTGTCGGAGCGAACGACATGTCGATCGGATCCCTATTTGTGATTTTGGGCCCCCGAGTTGTGTGTTCTGATCGTTTCTACTTTGTTTTTTTTTTTTTTATATTAGAGATTTGAGTGCCGAACCCAAACCGGGAATCCAATTAGGATTCCGTCAATTCCCACACGTCACTTTCACCCACCCAGTCGTGTAGGAGCAAACGACATGCCGATCGGATCCCTATTTGTGATTTTACACCCTCGGGTTGCGTGTTCTGATTCTTTCTACTTGTTTTTTTTTTTTATATTAGAGATTTGAGCACCCAACCCAAACCGAGAATCCAATTAGGATTCCGTCAGTTCGCACATGTCACTTTCACCCACCCAATCGTGTTGGAGCAAACGGCACGCCAATCGGATCCCTATTTGTGATTTTGGACCCCCGGGTTGCATGTTCTGATCGTTTCTACTTGGTTTTTTTTATATTAGAGATTTGAGTGCCCAACCCAAACCGGGAATCCAATTAGAATTCCGTCAGCTCCCACACGTCAGTTTCACCCACCCGATCGTGTCGGAGCGAACGGCACGCCGATCGGATCCCTATTTGTGATTTTGGACTCCCGGGTTAATTGTTCTGTTCCTTTACACTTGAGTTTTTTTTTTATATTAGTTATTTGAACGCCCAACCCAATACGGGAATCCAATTAGGATTCTGTCAGTTCCCACACGTCCATTTCACCCACCCGGTCGTGTTGGAGCGAACGATACGCCGATCGGATCTCTATTTGTGATTTTGGACCCTCGGGTTGCTTCTAATCCTTTACACTTGAGTTTTTTTTTTTATATTAGTGATTTGAACGTCCAACCCAATCTGAGAATCCAATTAGGATTCTTTTAGTTCTCACACGTCAATTTCACCCACCCGGTCGTGTCGGAGTGAACGGCACGCCGAATCGGATCCCTATTTGTGATTTTGGACCCCCGGGTTGCTTGTTCTGATCTTTATGCTTGGGTTTTTTTTAGATTAGTGATTTGAATGCCCAACCCAATATGGGAATCCAATAAGGATTCCGTCAGTTCCCACACGTCATTTTCACCCACCCAGTCGTGTCGGAGCGAACGAGACGCCGATCGGATCCCTATTTGTGATTTTGGATCCCCAGGTTGCTTGTTCTGATACTTTACACTTGAGTTTTTTTAGATTAGTGATTTGAACGCCCAACCCAATCCGGGAATCCAATTAGGATTCTGTCAGTTCGCACCCGGCAATTTCACCCACTCGGTCGTGTCGGAGTGAACGACACGCCGATCGGATCCCTATTAGTGATTTTGGACCACCAGGTTGCTTGTTCTAATCCTTTACACTTGGGTTTTTTTTAGATTAGTGATTTCAATGCCCAACCCAATCCGAGAATCCAATTAGGATTCTATCAGTTCGCACACGTCGATTTCACCCACTCGGTCATGTCGGAGCGAACGGCATGCCGATCGGATCCTTATTTGTGATTTTGGACCCCCAGGTCGTGTGTTTTGATCCTTCACACTTGGGTTTTTTACATTAGTGATTTGAGCGCCCAACCCAATCCGGGAATCCGATTAGAATTCCGTCAGTTCCCACACGTCAATTTCACCCACTCGGTCGTGTCGGAGTGAACGACACGCCGATCGGATCTCTATTGGTGATTTTGGACCCCTGGGTTGTGTGTTTTGATCCTTCACACTTGGGTTTTTTTTTACATTAGTGATTTGAGCGCCAAACCCAATCTGGGAATCCGATTAGGATTCTGTCAGTTCCCACACGTCAATTTCATCCACCCGGTCGTGTCGGAACGAACGGCACGTCGATCGGATCCCTATTTGTGAGTTTGGACCCCCGGATTGCTTGTTTTGATCCTTTACACTTAGGTCTTTATAGGTTTCTTAATTTAGATTTCTTTTTTTCCCTTTTGAGTTCTTTGGACACCGACTCATAAACCGACCTATATGAAACTATATGAAATTAATAGTAATACTGACCTGAGGGGCATGTTGTGAGGGGCGAACTCCTTGGATGGCAGAGATCAGTGCTTGACCAGAATGCCAAACTGCGTCTGTAGCTCTTCCCGGATGAGGGTTCTCATGTCCTCTCCACCACTACCAGGTGGCGCAGCAGATGAACTCGCGTAGGCCGGAGGAGCGACTGAACTCGCGTATTAGGACAACACTGAAGTAGTATCCAGGCTGTCCCTAAACCCGTACACTCGGCCCTCCTGTTGCGTTGACCCAAGCCTCCAGATCCAAGTCTGGATGGGGAGTGCCCTCTGCATAGTGATTCGTCATCGTCCTGTCATAGGTCTCCTGCAAAATAAATTAAAATGTATTATTGAAATCATATTTTTTTAATATCTAAATTGATTTCAATAATTATATTGTGACTTACAGCAATCGTGCGAGCACTCTCACTGATATAGTCATCCGTCCCCTTCCGCTTATGAGTCCGATCAAATACCTCGCAAAAAGTAGGGGCACGCTCGAGCTCGTGATGCTTACAATTCAACAAAAGTAGTTAGTTTCACAATAATTTGAGAATGTTGTCACGTCCTAATAAAAAGCTATTTATCGGAAGTGACAGAAAAACATGTACAAAAGGTAATAATTATTTCTCCATTCACAATGTCATAAGCGGAAGCTTAATTATATAGATACTCCTCATAACAACTAAGAGAGGAGTAGATTAAAATAAACTTAATTTACATAGTTCAGTTCACACTAAAAAACAGAAATAGAAACTAGTTGGCTTCGCTTGCCACAGTCAGTCCACTCAGCACTCATACCCTTAAGCGTCATCTCCATTTGGATTTCCTGAAAATGGTAGGAAGTAATGAGCTAACTAGCCCAGTAGAATTCAAATCCATAATTCCAAGGGAGAAACATATAATGGTTAAGGTAGGAATAGAACAGATATCGAAGACATGATCAATATCAGGACAATAGACTTAACACAATGATGATAGCAAAACATAGGCATGATCAGGTGTATAAACTTCACATTTTTCTTAAGTAGCAATAAGACAGTATAGTAGTTATGATGACAGTAATTAACAGTAAGTGATGTAATGCCAAACTTCCAGTAGCCCTTTATCAATCTGTACGGCCAGTAAAAGAATTTGGGTGCTCCTCCCAGGACTGGACCAGCCCTATTTGCACAAGCATTTTAGTCATGTGGGGTCCAAGGACCCAATCAATGTCATCATCATTAGTTTATCACATCTCACAAGGTGTTCAAGCTTTTGAACTCTCAAGATATCAAGTAATATGAACTTAGTTGCTGAATACAGGAGAATGGACTCAACGGAGTACCATTCGGCGTTGAAGGTTTCAAGGATAATTCAATAATGAGTAAGGTATCCAAAGTGGGTGATCTTTATAGTAGAATGAAAACAAATATCGAAGTAAATATGAGGGTAATTTGGTAGGCTAATAGGGTGAAGTTTAAGCAAGGATTTGCACATGAAAAAGTGCTGAAATTCTAATCAGGGTCATAGCTATCGACATATGAGAAGGGGCTGTCGACAGATGTCTACAGATAGAACTCAGGTTTTCTGGACTGTGTGTATCTGTCGACAGCAACCAGGGGCCTGTCGACAGCTGCACACAGTCCCAGTTATCTGGGTTCTGGATAGTATGTGCCTGTCGACAGCTTTGGGCCGGCTGTCGAAAGGTAGCTGCAGAACTTCTAGAAGTGCTTTGTAAATCTGTTCTAAAGGCCCTAATTATAAAACTTATAACCCATGACATGTTTAATATCAAATGTAAGAGTCTAATTTAAGTTCTTACAGTAGTTTATAAGCTAAACAATCAGGATGAAACAAGAGATTGATAATTGAAACTTGGCTGGCTATAAGCTAATGTAGTGTAGTATTGGAAGCATGAACTTGATAGCAATGGTTTATTGGAAAATCCTACAATATGAACACTAAATTACATAGTTTTTCATAGTTCTAAATCAAGACTGGAAGTATATAAACACTAAATAGAAGTCCCTACATGTTTCTAAAGATGTTAAGACTTCTACACAACTCCTTAACATGAACAAGTATCAAAAGTGGAAGAAAGATCTTGATCTCCCAGTGGGACAAGGATCTTATCCTTTCTAATATGAATGTGTTTATCACAATTGAAGTAGGAACAAGGGACTTACTGGTATATAACTTGTTCCTTGATCAAGACCTCCTTGTCATGAACGAAAGATAGAACAGAATTAGAGGGAGATGAACCCTACCTTGCTAAGCAGGAGAACTTCCACTTGATTCTTGATTAAAGAGCCTAACCCAGTGAAAGAAACTCCTTTCCAACGTAGATAACTTGCTAGCAACGACAGTAGCTCCAATAGAAGGTTGACTCCAAGATAGCAGTAGCTATAATTGCAGCATGAACAAACCGAAGTAGTTGCAGCAGTAGCAGACACTAGGAACCAGAATTTAGAAAGGATACAAGAATGGGAAGAAGATCTAGCAGATGCCAGCAGGAAAGGCAACAGGAGTAGGAGTGGAAAAAAAGGTGCGTATGAAGGGAGATGATTGACTTTTATAACCCATCGTCCAGTCCATGCATGGTGACACCTACCGTGCGAATGTGTAAATAGTAAAACACCTTAGTTTTTACTGTTTACACCTGGCCCATGCAACCTTCCTCACACTCACACGTCAACCACCCATGTGTAAGGATTTTAATCCCCAATTACATGGGCTTGCGTAGCCCATGTAACGTCAGCATCTAAAATTCCCCAGAAATGGTTTCCGTAATTGGGCCATAATTCGGCCAGTCCAAGGTTCTTTAAGTAAATGTGTTCAAACGATGTCCATTTGTCCTAAAATTTTAACCATAGACTAATGTGATGGTTTTAAAAATTAAGGTAATTTTAGTTTAATTTTTAGAATTTACTTTACAGCAGGTGAAAATCACCCGAAAAATAGTCGCGTCGACTTAATCTTGAAATCCGTACGCCAAAAATTCAGATAATTACATTTCTGATATCTCCACAATTTTATGAAAATTATGGTGCTCTCGAATTTTTATTTCGTTGTTCTTTTCCAGTGTTGCCCTGTGGAAGCACACATTTCGATGTACGCTACTGGGGTAACGTTCGTTACACTTAATCATACCTAAATATTAATTCTTTCAATTTAATGACAACACTAAGGTATACTAACCATATTCTTCTTATTTTCTTAACACTTTAAATTTCTGGGGCGTTACAACTCTCCCCTACAAAAAAAAAAATTTGGTCCTCCAAATTAATCACACAAGGATATGGTTACTGACTTGAAAACAACTCTAGATATTTGTTCTTGATGGTCTCTTCCAATTCCCATGTTGCTTCTTCTTGTCCTCGCTTGTTCCACTGAATCTTTAATAAGGTAACTTCCTTGTTTCGAAGTTGCTTGATTTTTTGATCGAGGATTTGCACTGGTCTTTCTTCATATGGCAAATTTTCTTGTACCTCCAGATCTTGGTATCCAATAATATGTTCCGGATCATATACATACTTTCTTAACATTGACACATGAAAGATATCATGTACATTGGACAATTGTGGTGGAAGTGCCAATTGGTATGTCATTTCACTGACTCTTTTCATTATTTCAAAAGGTCCAATGTATATTGGACTCAATTTTCCTTTGATACCGAATCTTTTAATTCCTCTTCGGGGTGACACTTTAAGAAATACATGTTCTCCTTGCTGAAATTCTAACTCTCTTCTACGCCGATCGACATAACTTTTCTGTGGTCTTGAGCAGCTTTCATCCGATCTTCTACTAACTTAATAACTTCTGTCGTTTCTTGTATCATTTCTGGTCCAAGAATATGCGTTTCTTTTAGCTCTACCCAACATAATGGTGATCTACATTGCCGACCATATAAGGCTTCGAAAGGTGCCATTCGAATAGTAGACTGGTAACTATTGTTATATGCAAATTCCATAATTGCTAGATGCGTGTTCCAGTCATTTCCGAACTCTAATACACAAGCACGTCACATATCCTCAACAATTTGATTCACCCGTTCGGTCTGTCCATTTGTTTGAGGGTGAAATGCAGTACTAAATTTTAATTTTGTTCCCAAAGAAACCTGTAGTTCTCTCCAAAAATACGAAGTAAATCTTGCATCTCGGTCAGAAACTATGTTCTTTGGAATTCCATGCAACCGTACAATTTTTTTCATATATAACGCTGCCAGAATATTAACGGACCATCTTGTCTTTATTGCTAAGAAATGAGCTGACTTGGTAAGTCTATCAACGATTACCCATATAGCATCAAATCCGCTTCGTGTTTTGGGCAATCCCACAATAAAATCCATACCAATACTGTGCCATTTCCATTCTGGTATCTCAAGTGGTTTTAATTTTCCCACAGGTTTTTGGTGTTCTACCTTAATTTTCTGACATGTCAAACATTTTGCAATAAAATCCACAATATCCTTTTTCATGTTGCACCACCAGAAATGCCTCTTTAAGTCCTGATACATCTTGACAGCTCCCGATGAATAGTATAGTGTGATCGATGAGCTTCTTTCAAAATCGATTTCTTGATTTCAGGGTTATCAGGTACACACAATCTGTCCCAGAATCGGAGATTTCCATGAGAATCTTCATTAAAATCAGGTTTAGAAGTCAAATTTTCTCTAATTTCTGCCAACGTAGGGCCATTGTCCTGTTGCTCATTAATTTGCTTCAGCAAGTCTGACTGCACTATCAAGTTGCTAATTACAATTCTTTCTTCTTGTGTTTCAACTTTCAAGCTCAATGTGGAAAACTCCTCCAACATTTTCCATTCCTTTACTTGCAGTCAAAATATCTTTGCTATAGGATTTCTACTGAGTGCGTCAGCCACAGTATTTCCTTTTCCTGGATGGTATTCAATCTTGAAATCATAGTCTTTGATATATTCCATCCATCTTCTTTGTCTCATGTTCAGTTCTTTTTGTGAAAACAAATACTTGAGACTCTTATGATCGGAGTACACTATAAATTGATTATCATATAAGTAGTGTCTCCAAAGCTTAAGAGCAAAACTACCGCGGCCAATTCCAAATCATGTACTGGGTAGTTTTTCTCGTGAATCTTCAATTGTCTTGAAGCATAGGCAATAACTCTTCCATCTTGCATTAATACACAACCCAGTCCAATGTTGGAAGCATCAGTGTAAACCTCAAATATTTTTCCTTCCATCGGCAAAGCTAGAATTGGTGCAGATGACAGACATTCTTTTAACAATTGGAATGCTTCATCACAATTCTCATTCCAGATAAAATTAGTTCCTTTTCTAGTCAACCGAGTAAGAGGTGAGGCAATTCTAGAAAAATCTTTGACAAATCGCCGGTAGTAACTGGCCATGCCCAGAAAACTTCTTACTTCAGTGAGATTCTTGGGTTGCTCCCATTTCTGAATGGTTTCAATCTTTGAAGAGTCTACTGATAGACCTTCTTTAGAAATAATGTGTCCTAAGAACATTACTTCTTTCAACCAAAATTCACACTTGCTAAACCTTGCATATAACTTGTTATCTCGTAACAATTGCAAAGTGATCCGTAGATGGGCTTCGTGCTCCTCCATACTTTTGGAGTAGATCAGTATATCATCAATAAATACAACCATAAACTGATCTAAATAAGATCTGAATACATCATTCATCAGACGCATAAATGTAGCCAGTGCATTGGTCAATCCAAACGACATCACCACAAATTCATAATGTTCATATCTTGTTCGAAAAGCCGTTTTATAAATATCTGATTCTTGAATTTTAAGCTGATGATATCCAGATCTTAAATCAATCTTGGAAAAACACTGAGCTCCAGACAACTGATCAAATAGATCATCAATTCTCGGAAGTGGGTACTTATTCTTTATAGTCAATTGATTTAACTGCCGATAATCTATACACAACCGCATAGCCCCATCCTTTTTCTTAACAAACAGTACCGGAGTACCCCAAGGTGAGGTACTAGGTCTATGAATCCCTTATCTATCAATTCCAACAATTGTCTTTTCAGTTCTTTCAGTTCTTCTATTGACATTCTATAGGGTGTTCTAGAAATTGGTGTAGCTCCTGGCACCAACTCAATTGAAAAATTCACCTTTCTATCAGGTGGTACGCCAGGTAGCTCTTCAGGGAAAACATAAAGAAATTCCCTTACTACCGGAATATCTTCCAATCCCGCAATGTTCTGATTTAATAGGGTCACATAAGCCAAATACCCTTGACAACCCTTCTGTACTAACTTACAAGCTTTCACTGCTGAAATCATTGGTATTCTTTTGGTTTGGGGTTTATCAAAAGTTATAGGATAATTTTCCTCTCCTAGGAAAGTCACTTGTCTCAATTGGCAATCTAGATTTGCATGGTATTTCGATAGCTAATCAACCCCAAGGATTACATCATAATCCCACATTTCTAAACATATCAGATCACCAGGTAAATCATGTCCTTTGACAAAAATTTGGCCAGCAGGGTAATATTCTTTAAGCTTTTTACCCTCACTTAAAGGAGTTGCAACATCAAGTTGTGTGGTTAATGGAACTGACTTTACATCTAACAATTTAGCAAACTCATAGCTAATGAAAGAGTGTGTAGCTCCAGAATCAAATAATACAAATGCAGATTTTGAGTTTACTAATAAAGTACCTTCAATCAATCCGCCTTCTGTGGGGATTCAGGTTCCACATCCTGAATGGCTTGCAGTCTACCTTGCTTCACTCGGGGGTTCTGATTTGTTGATGCTGACTTGGCCATCGGGCAATCCGGAATTCGGTGTGAGTGCTTCCACAACGAAGGCATACTCCCAATCGACGCCAACAATTCTCAGTCTTATGGCCGACGAGATGACAATGTTTACAAACATCCTCTCCTCCAACTGGAGTTTTTCCTACCTTCTTAGCAGTCTGCTGAACCTTCAGGACATTTCCCGACTCATACTTCCTCTTTTTATCTGAAGATCCCTCTCCAGGCTTTCCTCTAATCTTGTCCACGACCTCATTCGCAGCTTCCAGTGCCAAAGCTCTCTTAACCATTTCTGAATAGGTAGTAATCAGATGAGGAGTTAGCTGCGTAATAAAATTGGGACGCAATCCATTCATAAACCTGTTAGCCTTTAACTTCTCTGTAGATATAAGATGAGGAGCATATTTTGACAACCGGGCAAACTGGGCCTCATATTCTGATACCGACATCCTAATTGTTTCAAACCGACAAATTCATTCGCTTTCTTCTCTTGAACTACCTCCGAGAAGTACTGCTCATTGAACAGTTCCACAAATTCTTCCCAACTAACTTGAGATGAATCTTCCAAGGTAGCTTCCACAGTTTCCCACCAAGCACGGGCATCCCGATCTAACTGGAATGTAGTCAGACGAACCTTTTCCTCTTCCGTGCACTTAATCATTCTGAATATCCTTTCAATATCTTTTAGCCAATTCTCAGCTTCATCCGGATCCGTACTTCCTACGAATCTCGGAGGGTCCAGGCTTCGGAAATCCTTGTACAAGCTGGTCCCATTGTGACCGTTATTTTTGGTTACCGCCTTCATTACACGAGTCAAGTCATACATAGAACTCTCCATCTTCTTCCAGTTAGCATCACCGCCATCCATGATTAAGATTGAGAAAATTGCTGAAACATCCAATCAATACATAAATTAATTTCTCAATCACCCCAAACTCACATTCGACACATACACAATTCAATTTCACATAACACACCATTTATATTAACAAGCCAAATATTTACATGGTAGTACATTTCCATAGATCCCCAACCCAAAATAACACAGTCTTCTCCTACCAACTTTGCCATATATACAAAACTCCAACCTCCACTAACCTCTCACTCCACATACATATGGGAGTTAGATATATACAATCAACATTTACACAAAAAGAGAGGTATACAAAAAGATGAGTTGTCTAAATCTTCTTCTAGTTTCGGGTCAGATCTATAACGGTCTCCTCAGGCGGCGCTTGTTGTTCTCCTCCAGTCCCATGGTACAATTCTCTTGCCGCATCTGTCAATGCCTCCCAATAACCCTCAAATTGGTGGAGCAACATATCATGCCCCAGCTTCAGGTTGTCTAAACGATTCATGACTTGAGTCATGACATCCAGTGACGCACGTGGATTTTCGGCAAGAAATGCACCCACGGTCAAGTTAAGCACCTCTTCCTTGATTTGGACATGGGCTTCACGTTGGGCTTGTGCATACAACGCTATATCCTGATGTAGCATTTCCATGGCTGCTACCAACCTCTCTTGGGCATTCATGTCCATTCTGAAATAATTAACAGATTAAGCATTTACACGATTAAAAAGATCATGCTAACTAACCCCATGTCTCTACCCCAACTCACTGGTTTCCCTAGGTTTATCGAACTAAGGCTCTGATACCAAATTTATCTGTCACGTCCTAATAAAAAGTTATTTATCAGAAGTGACAGAAAAACAGGTACAAAAGGTAATAATTATTTCTCCATTCACAATGTCATAAGCGGAAGCTTAATTACATAGATACTCCTCATAACAACTAAGAGAGGAGTAGATTAAAATAAACTTAATTTACATAGTTCAGTTCACACTAAAAAATAGAAATAGAAACTAGTTGGCTTCGCTTGCCATGGTCAGTCCACTCAGCACTCATACCCTTAAGTGTCATCCCCATCTGGATTTCCTGAAAATGGTAGGAAGTAATGAGCTAACTAGCCCAGTAGAATTCAAATCCATAATTCCAAGGGTGAAACACATAATGGTTAAGGTAGGAATAGAACAGATATCGAAGACATGATCGATATCAGGACAATAGACTTAACACAGTGATGATAGAAAAACACAGGCATGATCAGGTGTATAAACTTCACATTTTTCTCAAGTAGCAATAAGACAATACAGTAGTTATGATGATAGTAATTAACAATAAGTGATGTAATGCCAAACATCTAGTAGTCCTTTATCAATCCGTACAGCCAGTAAAAGAATTTGGGTGCTCCTCCCAGGACTGGACCAGCCCTATTTGCACAAGCATTTCAGTCATGTGGGGTCCAAGGACACAATAAATGTCATCATCATTAGTTTATCACATCTCACAAGGTGTTCAAGCTTTTGAACTCTCAAGATATCAAGTAATATGAACTTAGTTGCTGAATACAGGAGAATGAACTCAACGGAGTACCATTCGGAGTTGACGGTTTCAAGGATAATTCAATAATGAGTAAGGTATCCAAAGTGGGTGATCCTTATAGTAGAATGACAACAAATATCAAAGTAAATATGAGGGTAATTTGGTAGGCTAATAGGGTGAAGTTTAAGCAAGGATTTGCACATGAAAAAGTGCTGAAATTCTAATCAGGGTCATAGCTATCGACATATGAGAAGGGGCTGTCGACAGATGGCTACAAACAGAACTCAGGTTTTCTGGACTGTGTGTATCTGTCGACAGCAACCAGGGGCTTGTCGACAACTACACACAGTCCCAGTTATCTGGGTTCTGGATAGCATGCGCCTGTCGACAGCTTTGGGCCGGCTGTCGACAGGTAGCTGCAGAACTTCTAGAAGTGCTTTGTAAATCTGTTCTAAAGGCCCTAATTATAAAACTTATAACCCAAGACATGTTTAATATCAAATGGAAGAGTCTAATTGAAGTTCTCACAATAGTTTATAAGCTAAACAATCGGGATGAAACAAGAGATTGATAATTCGAACTTGGCCGGCTATAAGCTAATGTAGTGTAGTATTGGAAGCATGAACTTGATAGCAATGGTTTATTGGAAAATCCTACAATATGAACACTAAATTACATTGTTTTTCATAGTTCTAAATCAAGACTGGAAGTATATAAACACTAAATAGAAGTCCCTACATGTTTCTAAATATGTTAAGACTTCTACACAACTCCTTAACATGAACAAGTATCAAAAGTGGAAGAAAGATCTTGATCTCCCAGTGGGACAAGGATCTTATCCTTTCTAATATGAATGTGTTTATCACAATTGAGGTAGGAACAGGGGAGTTACTGATATATAACTTGTTCCTTTATCAAGACCTCCTTGTCATGAACGAAAGGTAGAATAGAATTAGAGGGAGATGAACCCTACCTTGCTAAGCAGGAGAACTTCCACTTGATTCTTGATTAAAGAGCCTAACCCAGTGAAAGAAACTCCTTTCCAACATAGATAACTTGCTAGCAACGACAGTAGGTCCAATAGAAGGTTGACTCCAAGATAGCAGTAGCTATAATTGCAGCATGAATAAGCCGAAGTAGTTGCAGCAGTAGCAGACACTAGGAACCAGAATTGAGAAAGGATACAAGAATGGGAAGAAGATCTAGCAGATGCTAGAAGGAAAGGCAACAGGAGAAGGAGTGGAAAAAAAGGTGCGTATGATGGGAGATTATTGGCTTTTATAACCCATCGTCCAGTCCATGCATGGTGACACCTACTGTGCGAATGTGTAAACAGTAAAACACCTTAGTTTTTACTGTTTACACCTGGCCCATGCAACCTTCCTCACACTCACACGTCAACCGCCCATGTGTAAGGATTTTAATCCCCAATGACATGGGCTTGCTTAGCCCATGTAACTTCAGCATCTAAAATTCCCCAGAAATGGTTTCCGTAATTTAGCCATAATTTGGCCAGTCCAAAGTTTTTTAAGTAAATGTGTTCAAACGACATCCGTTTGTCCTAAAATTTGAACCATAGACTAATGTGATGGTTTTACAAATTATGCTGATTTTAGTTTAATTTTTTAGAATTTATTTTATAGTAGGTGAAAATCACCCGAAAAATGGTCGCATCGACTTAATCTTGAAATCCGTACGCCGAAAAATTTAGATAATTACATTTCTGATATCTCCAAAACTTTATGAAAATTATGGTGCTCTCAGATTTTTATTTCGTTGTTCTTTTCCAGTGTCGCCCTGTGGAAGCACGCATTTCGATGTACGACACTGGGGTAACGTTCGTTACCCTTAATCATACCTAAATATTAATTCTTTCAATTTAATGACAACACTAAGGTATACTAACCATATTCTTCTTATTTTCTTAACACTTTAAATTTCTGGGGCGTTACAATGTATTAAGCAATTGACCCATAATATACTTACCACTAGTATGCAAATTCTTCTTCGTATGAGTTGCTCGGTGCATTTAGCCGCCTGTGACATCTCCTGCCATGGTCTAGTAGCCCAACGATGATAAGGTTTGGGTTCACATGTGTGATGTTTGTGATTACATGTTTTTGATGATGAATAATGTAAATTGATGTTGTGTGATGATTGTAACATGAGGACATTGACAAGTCAAGCAACAATCAAACCATGCTTAAATTTGATCATCTACATATTCATTATATCTCACTAATAATGTTCTTTGATGTAGGTGTGATTGTATGCAAAATAAGTGTTAAAATCAAGAGCAAAAGCTCAAGAAAAAGTCGTTAAGCAAGTACCCATCGACAGCCCTACAGGTACCTGTCGACAGCCAAGCACAGGGAAGACATACAAGTCACTGGAAATTCATGTAAAGGAATAGTTGTCGACAGATGCAAGCTGCCTGCCGACAGACTGAACCAGTTCTAAAAGCTGTAAGCACTGTTGAAGTGTGTCTGTCGACAGATGCAAATCGCCTGTCGACAGCTACACACAGGAAAGTCTTCTCCCGGAAGTTCAGAGTTCTGGAAATTGAGAAACTGTCAGGATCTGTCGACAGATGAACAGTGGTGCTATCGACAGACGTAGAGAATCTTGAAATCCGATAATTAGTTATGTTCCGTATTTGGGTGTTTCCTTTTACCACGTCTCTCCTAACTTGGACACCCATATATATAGAACATAAAGAGGTATTTTCGCAGCAAGAGGCAATCATACCAAACCCAAATAAAAAAACCAAGAGAGAGAGCTTCTCATGTTGGGTTTACATGAGTATGTTAAGTTGACATATGGTATGTTTGTTTTTTATGATGAGCATTTCATGAACAACACAAATTGATGTGATGTGAATATGTGAAACATAATGAGAATGTCAAGTCAAGCAAATGTTAATCAAGAAAAGCAAATGCTAATCAAGAAAAACATGTCTAACTTCTTCATTTATATGTTCATTATATCTCACTAATAATTATCTTTTACTGTAGGTGTGAATGTACACAAGACAAGCAACAAAATCCAAGTGCAAAAGAATAAGACAAGTTGCTGGAACAAGTAGTTGTCAACAGATGAATAGTGTGTTGTCAACAGATGAATAGTGTACCTGTCGACAGATACACTGTAGCCTGTCGATAGATACACACAGAAAATAGTTTCCCGGAAGGCCAGTCTTCTGGTTTTTGCAAACCTATCAGCACCTGTCAATAGCAGCAAGTCGGTTATCGATAGTCAGAGTTTTGGGAAGATCTAATGGCTAGGATATGATCTATATTTGGGTGATCCCTTTTAGCACGACTATCTATGCTTGGACACCACTATATATAGACCATATAGAGGTATTTTCGCAGCAAGGAACCTCCACACAAAAAATCCTAAGCCAAGAACAAGAAGAAGAAGGTTCCCCTATTTTCTGCTTCAACTTTCCATCCAGTGCGAGGAAGATCCATCTCACGAGCGGAGTTGAAGTTGGTTCGTCCATCTTTCAAGCTTCTCCATCAACTGATACCTATCAAGACAAAGCTTAAAGTTCTTCCAGACGACCACCACGAAGAGTTCTTCATCAGGATATACTTCTACATCTCTGAATGAAAGGTTTGCGGAATCCCAATATGGTAATCTAGAAGGGGGGTTGAATAGATTACTACCAATTAAAAGTTTGAAAACAACCCTTTTTTAATCACAACAAAGTCTTTTGAATTTTCTGTAGAAACAACGTGAGACTTAGATGTGTTGACGATGTGTAGGTGAGTTAGCAATCTTTCTAGTGTGTGAATGCAACGTGCCTATCAAGCATCTAACGTGAAAATCGTTCAAACCACAAGACACGAAGATTTACGTGGTTTGGAGTACACAAATCGTGTATCCTACGTCCACGGCACACACACACACACAGAGAAAACTGCTTATCAGCGAGTTCGGTGACTACAACTCACACACGTGTTTTCTGATGTGCACCCACGATCAGAACAACACACACACGTGATCTCAAGCACAAGGATCGCTTGAATCACCACAACACACACCAGATGGTAGAAATACGAAAAGAGAGAGTTCTGAGTGAGAGAATAAATCCTGGTGAAGAACTCTTCTGAGAACGCGTGGAGGAAGTTCAATCTTCGACTTGATGATGCTTTGAGTCGATGGAGAAGGTTGTATCCTCGACGTTCTTCTTCTTCAGGAATTGCTGGATCGACACATCTTTAGGGCTCTGTGCAGCAGTCTGAAGCAGGGCAGCAACAACTCTTGTGAAACTTGGAGTAGCTCTAGGGTTTTTGGTTGTGGCTGCTTGTGTTCAAATTTTTTCTCCAAAGAGGTGTTTAAATATAGGAGTTCTCACATGGAGAAACGTGAGAGTTGGAAACACCTCCTAGGATAACTTAGAAACTTTCCATAGTTTGAATTATACTCCGTCTGTCGATAGGCATCTCTGGCCATCTGTCGACAGGTGACAGTAAGTTGCAACAAACAGAAGTATGGATCTTCAGCTCTGTGAGACCTGTCGACAGTCGAAGACCATCTATCGACAAATGTCCTCTTTTGTGCAAACGACAGAAGTCTGGATGTTCTGGACTGTGAGATCTGTCGACAGTCGACTTTCCATCTGTCGACAGATGAAGACTTCCTGAACTATGGTTCTTCTGGCAGATCACACTTGTGAGATCTGTCGACAGGTCTTTTGTGTCTGTCGACAGGTGACCTTGTCTTTTGCTTTTTTTTGTGATCTTTTTCACTTGCTTTGAGAGAGCTTGACTTTGTGCATTTGTACCTACATGATGAAACATGTGAAGTTAAGTATTTTGAATACACAATCAATCAAGTATTGCATTGGGTTCTTTGTCATGTGTCAAGTGTATCAAACCTCAATTGAAGTTATTCATCATCAGAAATAATGTTGTTATAAATGATATAATGAAAACCCAACAATCTCCCCATTTTTGATGATGACAAAATTTATCAATTAATGCACATTGAGGTTTCTCTCCCTTTTGACAACATCTAAAAGCATTCATCAAACAAACATAGAACGTGGCACTGTGAATTCATTGATATGAAAGAGGCATACACAACAAAAAGTTGTTTGACTGAGAGTAAACAGGAAAGGGAAAGAAAATACATGACCACAAAGTGAAATAAAAAGACAAGAAGACTCAGACAAGACAAGACATAAACACTACGTGAAGACCCATTCTAGACATGAAGCCTATCTAGGTAGCATCATCTGCAGGCGAAGCTGGAGCCTACGAGTGTCATGCATCTCTGTCTGAAGCCTTGTAATACGGAACTGGAGTTGAACTTGTGTGTCCGCAAGTGATTCCAGACTCGAATCCATGTGTCCAATCTGGTATTCAGCTTCTCAAATCCATCGGTCATCTGGAGCTGTAACTGTGCAAGCAAGTCTCGAATGGATGGTTGAGCTGGAGTATCACTAGCAATCTCAACGCCCGCACACCATGTGATCCAGACTGGAGTCTTCAGCCTCGTCATCTTCAAGAAGATTCTCATCTTCTTCTTCAACAATCTCCTCTTCGGCAACAGCAGGTGCCTTACCCTTAAGCTCCCGGGTAACAACTCCATCAACAAGCTTGTATCCCATGCGATGTGCTGCAGTGAGATCAAAGCTGTTGCGAGAATTGAGCTCTATGCATTCGCTATCCGGAATGACTATACCGACGAACCTTCAGGGAGGTAAGTGGACAGGCAAAGGGCATCGACCTCCGGGGTTGGTAGAAGCATTGTTTGATGAGACCAACCATCAAAAGTGGTAGATTAATGGGTTCACATCGGAGAAAGAAAGTGAAGGGAGATTTGTGAACATCGGTGACCAATTCCCGACTGCCATGTTTTGGTGCAATCATGGTAGTGAATATGTGGTGGATCATCTGAGTCAAGGGAGGAAATGAATTGGCATTGAGTTTAGAGATTTTCTGGGTGCCATCATAATCCTCAAGTGTGAGGAGAGGGTAGTAGACAGAGGCATCCGAGTGTGGGTTAGGATATCAGCTCCGGAGTTGGGGATTTGAAGGGCTTTGCAAAGAAGATTTTTAGTGAGTTGAAAAGTTGTGCCCTTCAATGTGGTAAAGAAATGATTATCTTGTGTGTAGCCAAGGTGGTTGTAGAAATCACGAACGGCGGAAGGAGAATACCGCTAGTGATGGTAGAGAAACTGATCGAGTCCACCCCTGAGTGTCGAATATGGGTTGGAGATTAGGAAACATATCGGCCAAGGACTCAAACTCTACATACCGTGGCTGGACAAACTTGGTATGCGTCCCCTTGGAGTGAGTGAGGTAAGACGGGGAGGTACCACAAGCTCGGGAAGACGATCGTCCGATGCTTTGTCCGCGCTGAGCCTCAGCCCCGTCGTCACCGGCCCGAAGAGGAGGGACGGCTGCGAGACGCCAGTTTCTTCGATGGCCTGGAAGAGAGGAAGGCTTGAACAAGAAGGATGAGCGTGAGAGAGAGACGTGGGTGAGGGCTCGGGTGAGAGGAAGGAAGACCGAGGGAAGGTAGGGTTTTCCCGTCCAGACAGGGTATGGAGATTTGGAGGGGAGGTGGAGAGGGGTTTTGGTGGTAGGAGGGGAAGGAACCCGTGGATGCCTTTTTATAGAAAGAGTAGGGAAGTTTAAAAGGCAAGCCCCACCAAAAAAGCCCCAAACAGCGTGCCCGTTGGACTCCCAAACCGGGTCTGCCGCTGGCTGTCGACAGATGCCAGGGGATCTGTCGACAGATCCTTCAGAATTTCTGCCAGTGATTTTCTGATGTGGATTTTTAAGAGGAATGGGAGCAATGGTTACATGATGCATATATGTAAGGTGTAAGATGGTAAACACATATTGTAACCTATCATTGTCATGGACATTAAGGCTCTCCCACTTACCTAAATGGTTCAAACATAATACCCAAGGGATTTAAAGTTAAATCATTAAGGGAACATTTTCCATTCTTTGAGAAAAGACACCGTTACCCTTGGTTGATTAAGGACATTGTAGACCAACACTATCCAAGTTTATGAGGATCAAATGATGATTGAAATAAATGCCTAAACTTCTGGATAGCCATAGACACTACATGACCTTTAGATTTGAGACACTTTGGAGGCTTCACACTATTTCATTTTTTTTTTTTTTTTGCTTTCAAGAAAAGAATGCAATGGGAAAAGTGATAATCAAGATAACTTCACACCTTTTGACATGAGGATAGACATGACAAGTGCCCGTGCCCCCAGTTACTCAGTCGAAGTTTCCATTATACCGTTGTATAGAGATAATGAGTTGGCTTTGTGACGCAGGGCAGACATTTGTGATGCCCATCTCCCCAGTTACTCAGCAAGACACATCATAACTCTACCTTTATCCCAATTTTTAATATTTTTCTGAAATAGGTAGCTTTTCTTCATTTTAGCTTAAGATCAAGGAAATGTATATGATTATCCTTCAGTTCAAAACATAAAGTTCAATGACCATAAGATTTTTCAATTGTCTTGAGAATGGTGTGTGCCTACAAGGAAATTATTCAATGGAGTTTAGGTGTTAATCCTCTAAGATAGTTCAATGTTTTCAGAATGATGTACATAAACCCAAGCATGAGTAGTATCCAATCATGGTGGTTTAGGGGATATCATCAATATCATGTGTATATGATGAAGTTAAACATGTATATCCACCCAATAAACACCTTAGTGAAAGTACATGAACCTGCTCAATAAGTAGGATGTGAAATATGTATGAATTGCTTGAAGAGTTGGTGGCTGTCGACAGCTAGAGAGTGTCTGTCCACAGATCACACAGACAGAAGAAAGGCTAGGTTGGGCAGAGCAGAACCTGTGAGATCTGTCGATAGATGATCTATCGTCTGTCGACAGATTGCACAGACATAAGAATTAGAGTTCTGTGAGGCCTGATCTGTCGACAGATGGAGTGGGAGTTGTCGACAGATGCCTGTGCAAAACTGTTTTAAGGTTAGAATGAAGAGTGAGATGATCATGACAAGTGAGGGAATTGAAGATACATATGGAATGAGTGATTCTCCTCTCATGAAGGACATCTAACCTAAACTAGCTCCCCCATAGTGTGTGCTCATGTGAAAACAAGCAATTGAATATTCAAGACACACTATTACAACTAGACCAACCATGTGAGCACACCAAGCTTTCAGGAAGACAGATTGTTAAGATTTTCAATGTTTCACTAAAGTAAAGAACAGACAAATTGTAAAGAAACTCATCCCTATATAAAGTACATACCCCTTACATGCATGTCAACTATGGATACGTGGCAGAGGATCTTTCCTCTACGCATAATGAGAGTTTCCAAACAAGCTTTACTTGTTCTTCCACAAACACTATTTAATATACCTCATAGTTGGTGCACACAAGAGACATATGCTCAGTATATGGATAAGTTTCAATGCAATTTACACAAGCCCAATTCTCTTCTCAAAGTGGTGAATCTATCTTTAGCTAGAGGTTTGGTAAAGATGTCAGCCAATTGTTTTTCTGTGGGTATGGAACTGATTTCTAAGGTTTTGTTGGCTACCTCATCTCTCAAGAAATGGTGACGGATTTCTATGTGTTTTGTCCTAGAGTGTTGAATGGGATTCTTTGATAAGTTGATTGCACTGGTGTTGTCACATAGGATAGGTGTGCATCCAATATCAATGTTATAGTCACACAATTGACTTTTTATCCACAACACTTGTGCCACACACTCCCTGCAGCAACATATTCTGCCTCTGCAGTGGAGAGTGCAACCGAGTGTTGCTTCTTGATGCCCACGAAACCATGCAACTGCCAAGGATTTGGCAATTGCCACTAGTGCTTTTCCTGTCAATTTTACATCCAGCATAGTCAACATCAGAATATGAAACCAAGTCAAAGCTACTACCTGATGGATACCAAAGACCCAAATCAAACGTACCTGAGAGATATATGAAATTCTCTTAACTGCAATTAGGTGGCTTTCCTTTGGACTAGATTGGTATCTAGCATAGAGGCAAACACTGAACTGAATATCTGGTCTACTTGCAGTAAGATAAGGAGAGAGCCAATCATACCTCGGAATTTTTTGGCATCTACCGGTTTACCTTTCTCATCTTTTTCAAGTTTATACTTGTGCTCATGGGTGTTGAGGCAGGTTTGATTGTTCAAATTGAAAACCTTTAGTAGCTCTTTGACATACTTTCTTAGTTTATGAAGAAGCATTCTCCATTTGCTTGACCTGCAAACCAAGAAAGAATTGAAGCTCCCCCATTAGACTCATCTCAAATTCACTGTGCATGTGTTTGGAAAATTCCTCACACAGTGAAGGGTTAGTAGATCCAAAAATAATGTCATCCACATAAACTTGAACAACAATAATGTGTGTGCGAACTTTCTTTGTGAAGAGAGTTTGGTCTACTTTACCTCTGAGTAGTTTTTCACTACAAGAAAAAGCGCATATAGAGACCGATTTAGAGACCGAAATTTCGGTCCCTATTCGGTCCCAAAATAGGGACCAATAGAGAATGAAATTTCGGTCTCAAATATAGAGACCGAATTATTTCGGTCTCAATTCGGTCCCTATTTAGGGACCGAAATGAATCGGTCCCAAATTAGAGACCGAATCATTTCGGCCCTATTCAGTCCCTGATGGGACCGAATAGGGACCGAAATTGTTCGGGTCTCAAATATAGAGACCGAATTATTTCGGTCCCATTCGGTCCCCAAATATAGAGACTGAATAGGGACCGAAATAATTCGGTCCCAAATATAGAGACCGAATTATTTCGGTCTCAATTCGGTCCCTATTTGAGACCGAACAATTTTGGTCCCTATTCGGTCCCTATTCAGGGACTGAATAGGGACCGAAATGATTCGGTCTCTATTTGAGACTGAATTATTTCAGTCCCTATTCAGTCTCTATATTTGGGGACCGATAGGGACCGAAATAATTCAGTCTCTATATTTGGGATTACCAAAACAATTTTAGTCCCTGTTCGGTCCCTATTCAGTCCTGAATAGGGACCAAAATGATCGGTCTCTATATTTGGAACCGAATTATTTCGGTCCCTAAATAGGGACCGAACGGAGACTGTAATAATTCGGTCTCCATATTTGGGACTGAATTATTTCGGTCCCTAAATATATAGGGACTGAATTTTTCGGCCTCCATATTTTGAGATTGATTATTCAGTCACAATTCGATCCTAAATAGTGATCGAATAGTAAATCAGTCTCTATTTTACATACAGAATGATGACTGATTTATTTCAGCACAAATTCTCAATAATGTGAGAAAGATTGTGACCGATTTTGTGACGTCTCAAATTAATACCAGGTATAGTCCCTAGCATATTTGCAGCAGAAAATCATTTAAAGATTTATATTGTTTCATGTCGGCACCATTTCTGCACATATGTACACTGACAAGGTGTCACTGGATTTTGGTAATAAAATTTAGTTCGAAATTACCATAATTATCAGAAAAATATTTATACCAAAAATGTGGATATTGAGAATTTTTGATGCACGGTTAATGAGGTAAATATGATTTATCTACTTTTAGGACACTTTATACTTGATAAATATTTTTTCAAGAAAATTTTAAAAAAAATTTACCATAAACTTGTTTACGTAAGATTTAACCTACATCTAAATGTGAACATGTGTAAGTAGTGGTAGGTATGTGTAAACGTGTATATATTTATTAGTATATATATATATATATATATATTATGTGTGTTTGTGTGTGTGTGTTAATAAAAGAAAAGATAAAATAATGTCAAAAAGATTATTAGGTATACTTACGTGTTTTAGCTAATACTCAGTCTTAGCTAGGCAAGTGTTCTTGTGAATGAAAGATTCTTATTCTTCTTCTTTTCTTCTGACTGTGTTTTGGAAATAGTACTAGTAGTGTCAACACACCTATCCAGTAGTGTTGACCTATCTATCTAGTAGTGTCAGTTAACACTATCTATCCAGTAGTGTCAACACTATCTATGCAGTACTAGTGTTGACCTATCCATACTCATGTGTCAACACTATCTATCCAGTAGTACTGTCACCATATTTATCCAGTAGTGTTCCAGTAGTGTTGTCGATTTATCCCTTATACGTCGACCTATCCCTTCATAGTATCGACCAATACCGTGTAGTAGAAATGACACTTTCCTTCAGAGTGTCAACACTCTCTTCTATTCAGGTGACACACTCTGTTAATTTTCAAATCAACTTATAACTCATGTCTCCAATGACTTAATTAGGTCGACACACCTATATTCTAGGTCGAATAAAAAGCTCTTTTTTTTCTTCCAGAATATGGAGAACAATATGGACCTTTCTCAAAATTAAATAATTAATATGAATTTCAGGTCTACACACACAACGAACTCACACTTTAATTGTCTGTGTTGTTATCTATCGAAATTAGGGCTGTAAATGTGTAACACCTTGATTTTGTTTATAAAAAATACTTGGTCATTTGTGTATAATACATGATGGCGTTCCAATAATTCGAATATTATGCACACCTCCATTACTAAAATAAAGCTCGGTAATAAACACACAAGAGGCCCATAAATTAATAACCTAAATAAGTTAAAATTATGTTGATGGAAAAGGATAAAATAGAATTATATTATATTAAAGAAATGTATGGAATTTATATATGTATATATATATATATATCAATTATGGCACAATGATTACGTAAGGTAATCACTGTTCATCTTGCGTAACTTGGGTTACGTAAGAACTGTATTACGTGTTTAACCCAGGTGAAATCCTTTCGAAGATTTCATCGCCATCGTCGTTGCAATCTCGCATGCAGATAAACCCCACCTTTAAACCCCGCCAATGATCCTTATCTTATCCTCCTGCACATGCTGCTGCTGCTATGCTTTGCTACTCCTACAACTGCTCTACTGTTACTACTGCTTTACTGCTGCTACTGCTTTGCTGTTGGTGATGCTATGCTTAAGACTGTTCATTTCTCGGTCCAACCCGATAAACCGAACCGAACCGAACCTCAACTAACTAAAGTTCGGGTCAATGAACCGAATCAAACCGGTTTAATGGTAAATGGTTCGGTTCGATTTTTTCTTCCTTAAAATTGAGCCAAACCGATTGAACCGAAACAACCCTAAAATCCCTAATATGGTCACGTAGCCCTTCTCCCTCCCGGTCTCAGTTCGGCCTCTCCTCTTCTTTGCTACACAGCGGAGTGTCGGAGCCCCTGCTCTTCGGCCTCTCCCATCGCCCCGAGCACGAGCAGTCGAGCCTCCTCGGCCAAGGTGGTCGTCGCCGTCCGTGCAACATTCTTGGACAACGTCGTCTTCTTCTTCGTCGGTGTCTTCGACATCTTCTAAAACCAGCAGAGAACTTTCGCCTGCTTTCTTGGCTAAGAAGACCAGACGTGTTGGTGCTGCAGGTAGGACTGTTCATTTATCGGTCCAAACCGATGAACCGAAACCGAACCAAACCGAAAAAATCAGTTCGGTTCGATTCACAAATGAAAAAAAACGGGTCAATGGACCAAACCGAACCGTTTGACTGTTATATGGTCCGGTTCGATTTTCACCTTATGAAAACCGAATCGAACCGTTGACCCGATCTAACGTCACATTACTCCGTTGCGCCCTTCCCTTGCAAAGTTGCCCTAATCCGAAGTTGTGATTTGCGAACCCTCAAAATATCAAACCCGCACTGCGGCGGCCTCCCTGGGTTTTGAGGAGAGCAGGCGACTCGGCGCGACGGCGAGTCCCCCACGCCCCAAACCCCACCCACTCCGATAACGACGCTCCCTGTCCTCCCGATCGCCCACGACCGGCGAAGGAAGCTAGGGCTTCGAAGGGCCACTGCCGCTCCGAAGCCCCGTCCCCGGCTCCGGCGTCCACCATCACCGGCTCCGTGACTCCCTCCGGCCTCCACCGTTGCCGCCTCCAGCTACACGTCGTCCACCCTCTTCGAAGGTAGGTAACTCACTCCGGCCTTCTCCCTCCCTCCCTCCCTCTCTCCTTCCGGCCCCCTGCTCCCTCCTCCGGCCCCTGCTCCCTCTATACCTCCCTCCCTCCGGCCCCTGCTCCCTCCCTCTCCTCTCACTCTCTCTTCTCCCAGACTGCGCAGAGGGCCTCCGGCCCCCTGCTCCCTCCCTCCCTCTCTCACTCTCTCTTCTCCCAGAGTGCACAGAGGCCCTCCGGCCCCTGCTCCCTCCCTCGTCCCTCTCTCACTCTCTCATCTCCCTCTCTCGCTCCCTCCTGCCCTGCGCTCCCTCTCTCCCTCCATCCCTCCGGCCCTTGCTCCCTCCCTCTCTCTCTCACTCTCTCTTCTCCCAGACTGCGCAGAGGGCCCCGGCCCCTACTCTCTCCCTCCTCTCTCACTCTCTCATCTCCGGCCCCCTTCTCCCAGTCCTACCGGCCTTCTCCCTCCTTCGACCCCCTGCTCTCTCCTCCGGCCCCCTACTCCCTCCCTCTCTCTCTCTCACTCTCTCTTCTCCCAGACTGCACAGAGGGCCTCCGGCCCCCTGCTCCCTCCCTCCCTCTCACTCTCTCATCTCCGGCCCCCTTCTCCCAGTCCCTCCGGCCTTCTCCCTACCTCCGATATTAGTTTCTTCTTCAAATTTTTCTGTAATTATTTTCAGCAATTTCTGTAATTTTCTGCAATTTTTCTGTATTTTCTATAATTTTTCTGTCATTATGTTATGACTTAATTTCTGTAATTTTTTCTGCAAATTTTCTGTAATTTAATTTCTGCAATTAATTTTCTGTAATTTTTCTGTAATTTAATTTCCTGTAATTTAATTTTCTGCAATTTTTTTCATGTTTCTGAATTTTTTTGTAATTTCATATATTTATTATGTTATGTATATTAAGAAATATGTATTTAGATTTTTTTAATTGGTGGCTTAAGTGTCGCCTAAGCGACGCCTAAGCAGACGCTTAAGCGCCTAAGCGCTTAGGGACCCCGTGAACGCCTTGGTTTGCCTTGACACCTTGACAACTATGGGCCCAATAATATAATGCTTTGCCCAATGTGAAATTGGACTGTCCCAAGAAGAAAAATGCCCACTCAGGCCCGTTCTTTGCTCAAGACCCATATTAGCTAACAATTAATTATTCAGCTCAGAATTGATCTCCTTAAGTGGTCTATATATATTAGCCACAAAAAAAGGGCCATCCCCAAACTATATTCATCCGACTTATCCGAGTTCGAGAACACTTTTGCAAGAGATAACACTCTTATCATGCATCCAACTAGTTATGTCCTGCTGACATTGATGGATGCGCACAGACAAACCTCATTCCAAAGTTCTAGGAATTCATTCAAGTCAGAGTATGCAGTTCGCCTTGATAAAGATGTCATGTTCTACTGCCCATTGCAAGTTTTTTGTTTTGTTCAGTTCATGGTTTGTAGAAAATTATTATCAAGAGGTCTCGAGTTTAACATCCAGAACCCTTTTCACCAACTCATGTTAGAAGTTTAGAAATACTCTACAAAAAATTTCTTAAAAGTTCTTAAAAAATTTGTCATTGATGAGAATAAAATCCACAACCTTGTGATACACGTCCGAGTAGGTGGCTAAGCTTGTCATTCACCAGCCCTCCTAATTATAACATGGAGATGATCACCATATACAGTGTGGATTGAATGGTTACCAACATACCATGGCTGAATCATAAGTTAAAGAGAAAGATTTATTGCACTTGTATATGGACTAGGCAACAAGTCCATGTGACATCTAACAATTGGATTGCCACTTCCTCACTCCTCATGTGAGGGGTGCCATATACACTATATCTAGTCATATACACTTAAAGTGCATATACAAATGCAATAAATCTTTTTCTAAGTTAAATTGTTAGCCATCTCACACTTTATAAGAGATCACCCTTCATCCACTCACATTGTTAATTACCTCCTTTAAGCGCAGGAATGGTAGGCTTTATTGTTTATAGACCAAAATGAATTTATTATACAACTACCTTGCATTGACCCAACTCATTCCTAAGTTTGATCCAACTGAAATGATATCATAGGCAGACCCAAAAATTTCATCTAGTAAGATATTTTCTTTAGAAAACTTTTCAACCAGATGTGGCTTCTGCCATCTGACAACTCTGGGCAGTTTAGGTAAACACTAGTCAGACAGCCCCAATTTAGATAGAATAATTCTCTGAAGGGCAGAGGACGGATTTGGATCATATATATGCAGCTCTTCCTACAACACTCGTATAGATGAAGGAATACTAGGGTAAAAAACAAAAAAAATGGCACTCAAACATGCCTCCTTTCTTTAATTCATTTACATGTATGTGGGATTAGTTTCTTATTGCACTTGTTTATCTGTATTCTACTTCTTACTTTAATGCAACTCATTTACATGTGTGTGTGAATTTAGTTATTATTGCACTTTTTATATGTATGAATTGTTTTTATATTTCTTTCATATTTTATGTGGGTTATTATTGCACGTGTTTATATGCATGCTTTGTTTTTATTTTCTTTTTAACACTGCACACACTTCACAAGAGCATGTTAGCCCGTGTCAATGAACCTCCCGTTCAAGACTTTGGGATGATGTGCACGAGTTATTATTTCAAAGATGAGACGTGTATATCTAACTCAAAGTCCTGAATTGTCCTGTTTTGGACAGTCTGTGAATGTTTGATCGTAGTTAGGTGGTCATTTACTATGTGCTTGTATTATTTGTTGAAAATTTCGGGTGTGGTCTACTCACTCCTCTCTGATATACTTTATTGATTTGGATATTTTCTTAACCACTTATTAGTAATTGTTTAAGAAAATATCTTAATCAATAAATATTTTGGTATATCGGAGAGGTGTGGGGAGATGCTGTCGAAATTTTCAGCAAATAATACAATCACATAGTAAATGGTCATCTGAGTGCGATCAAATATTCACAGATGGGTAAAAAGTGATAATCTAAATAATAAAATCCTCCTATTCATTTTGGTTGCGTCGAAGGATGTGTGATTTAGAATTTAAAGTTATTTGTCTATTGATATGTTTGGGCGTAGGACAGCAATGCAGACCGTTCAGGATGTATCGCAGAATAGTTGATCATGTGGTGTCCAAGGAGTTTAGGGTCGGAGTTGAGAATTTCGTTCAGTTTGCATTGGGGAATCCAAATGCAGAAGTAGACAGGCAAGGTGGCATCCGATGTCCTTGTATGATTTGTAAAAATTGAAGTGGAATTCCCATGGGAAGTTCAATGCCATTTATACAGAAAAGGGTTTGTTGAAGGTTATATGAATTGGACATGTCATGGTGAGGACTTTGGTCGCACGAGCCTAGTAATGTGGAAGGCACAAGTACGTACGTGGATATGGTTGTAGATGCTGCTGGTCCGACATTCAGTGTACATGTGGATCCTGATACGCTGAAGACGTGCCAAATAAGGGAGCCGAAAGATTCTATCAGTTACTTAAGGATGCTGATGAGCCATTGTGGGATGGTTGTCAAAAGCACACTCGGTTGTCAGCGGTGTCACAGTTGTGAACTTGAAATCTGAATTTCATATTTCTGAGAATTGCTTTGATCGTCTCCTCCTCATCATCAAGAGCATGTTACCTCCAGATGAAAAGCTGCCTCCAAATTTTATCGTGCCAAGAAGATGGTGAATGATTTAGGACTTGGATATGTGAAAATAGATGCATGTCCTAATCATGTATGTTGTATGACAAAGAGAATGCAGATATGGTATCCTGTCAATTTGCCGTCCTGATAGATTTAAACCTAAAAGAGGGGTCAATTCTAGGGGAAAGGATATACCTTATGCGTCATTGCAATATTTCCCCCTTACACCCAGGCTGCAGCGGATGTATATGTCTTCAAAGACAGCTGGACATATGAGGTGGCATGCAGAAAGAGTACGTCGGGACATGGATATTATGACTCACCTGCAGATGGCGAAAGCTTGGATTCATTTCAACCATGTTATCCTATCTTCTCAAGGGAGTCACGTAATGTGAGGCTTGGTTTATGCACTGACGGATTTAATCCATTTGGAGTTCAGTGGCTTCCTACTCCAGCTGGCCAGTGTTCGTGACACCATACAACCTTCCTCCGAGCATGTGCATGAAGCGAGAGAAATTGTTCCTGTCCTTATTGATTCCTGGTCCAAAAGTCCTACAAAAAATATAGACATCTATCTAAGACCGTTGATTGATGAATTGAAATTATTATGGACTGTGGGGGTCAATACTTATGATGCATATAGAAAGCAAAATTTCACCATGAGGCGGCATTGATGTGGACTATAAGTGATTTTCCTGCATATGGAATGCTATCTGGTTGGAGCACACATGGGAGGCTAGCATGTCCGTATGTATGGATAATACCAGATCGTTGTACTTAAACATGGTGGGAAGTCCTGCTGGTTTGATTGCCATCGTCAGTATTTACCAGCTGATCAACCTTTTAGAAGACAAAAAGATGCATTCCTAAAGAACAGAAAGGAACGAGATGAAGTTATATTCGAGAGGTTGTCCGGTCATGATATGGCAGCACATGTTGAAAATTTGCCAGATATCACACAACAGATGGGCAGTACCCGACACCTTTCAGGTTTTGGGAAGGAGCACAACTGGGTGAAGAAAAGCATTTTCTGGGAGCTACCTTATTGGTCTACTCTTCTTGTGCGGCACAATCTAGACGTGATGCATATCGAGAAAAATGTCTTTGATAATGTATTCAACACAGTTATGGATATCAAAGGTAAAACAAAGGACAATGTGAATGCACGCTTGGACTTGTCCATGCTCTGTAAACGTCCAGAGTTAGAAAATTGTTGAAGTAAATGGGAATCAAGTAAACCAAAAGCAGGTTATGTGCTTGGAGGAGGACAAGTAAAGCAAGTCTGTAGGGTGAAACAACTGAGATTTCCTGACGGTTATGTGTCAAATATTGCTCGTTCTGTCAACGTCAGTGAGGGAAAGAATATTGGAATGAAGAGTCACGACTGCCATGTATTCATGCAAAGGTTGCTACTATTGCATTTCGTGACATCTTGCCGAAGCAGCTATGGGGAGCGTTATCTGAGTTGAGTCGATTTTTCACGATTCTATCTGCATCAGAACTCAGGCTTCAAGATGTGCAAACTATCGAAACAGATGGGTGTCACCACTGTATGCAAGTTGGAGAAGATATTTCCACCTGGTTTCTTCGATTCAATGGAGCATTTACTCGTACATCTACCATATGAAGCAAAGGTCGGGGGGCCAGTACAATATAGATGGATGTATCCATTTGAGAGGTATATGCAGAATATGAACTATTTCCTTCGTACGATTGCACCTTACGTAAGTGATAGCTTTTCTAATTGTCTCTTACATGTGGATGTAGGTGTATGCATGACCTAAAATGAAAGTCCGAAATAAAGCAAAAGTGGAGGGTTCTATTGCTGAGGCATACATTATGGAGGAAATCTCTAACTTTTGTGCAATGTACTTTGAAGCAGACATTCAAACTCGTCGGACACAACCTCCACATAATGATGATGGGGGAATCTGTCGGTTCAAATCGACTCTCAATATTTACTCATCCTGGACGTGCCTTCGGACGTTCTTCAACTCGAATGCTGGATGACAGAGAGTTATGTGCCGCAGAGATATATATTTTTAAATTGTTCTTAGCTAGAATGTTATGTTGAGTAAGTACTAATCTCACAATTTAAATTTATATGTAAGTTTTTTGCCTTTATTCTTATTCAATGTGATCTGCTATTCATATTGCAGACAATTTGATTCAGAATTAATACAAAAAAATCCACAACTCACTGATTTTGAGGTTGAAAAAGAACGAGAGAAGTCATTGGCCTTATGGCTAAGACAACGCGTAAGTGTACACTGTCAAAGAGTATTCAACAAAATTCATTTCACTTTATAACTAGCCTTTTCTGCACGCAGGCGCAAGAAGGTTTAATTACTGATGAAAGAGTTCGTCAGGTAGCCTACGGCCCATCCAAAATTGCACAGAATTATCCTGGATTTATTGTCAATGGGTATAGGTTCATACGAAAGACTATGGCAGAATAAATCTACCATGAACAGTGGCGTATGCGTAAAAGGAAGTACATACAATGAAAGTGAGTATGACTACTATGGTATTGTAGAGGAGATCCTACAATTGCAATATCTAGGACAAGACAATCATATATCTTGTTCAAGTGTCATTGGTTGATCCGAATTCCATTCGAAATGACACAACACATGGGATTGTCGAGCTTAAACATAAGTCAAAATTGAATACTTATGAGCCATTCATCTTAGCCACACAAGCCCAGCAAGTGTATATTACAAGCTATCCTCATGTACAAACAAAGAATGAAATGATTGGTGGGTAGTTTGCAGAGTTAAGTCAAGACTATTCTCTGATTATGAATTGGACATGACTGATCAGACAGCTGAAGAGATCAACGCAGAATTCTTTCAAAAAGACTTTGTTGAAGATGTAGAGTTGACAACTCATATTGGAGAAGACGAATCCGAAGCACCAATGTCCTTGTCTCACGGAAATGAGGTCGAAGAAGTCGATCCACGTGAGATGAAAGACAGTAGTGCTCGTCGTACAGATATTGAATATGAAAGTTCTGGTGAGGAAGAGGAATATACCAGTGATGATGTGAAGATGATGATGAAGATGGGGTTGAATTAGACATATCGTCATCATCTGAGGAGGAAAGGATATCAATTAAACTATGGTAGAATTTTTTCACACTTGTAGGTATATTTAAAGCAGCTCAATTTCAATAAGCAATTGACTAGTAAACATTATGATTTTATGTTCTCTATGAAGATATGGTGCGTGGAGGAAGATCTGGTAGCAGTCTAGGAGGGGCATTCTGGGAGGGCTTTGTTCCCCACATCTGGTATGTATATTTTTCTAATAACGTCATCAGCTGTGTATTTTTCTCGTATATTATTTTTGTGTATTGTGTAGTGTTAATGCCATTAAAATTGTTACAGTTTCTGCTTCTCCTTCGGTGAGCGGACACCTCCTCTACCTAGCGGACTAGGTATGTATATTTCAATTTTCAAGTTTTTTAGTCATTATTTACACATTTATTAATGTTATTAGAACTGTTACAGTTGCTGGTCCTTCTCTGCCATCTCCTAGCGTGCCTGCAGGTATGTATATTTCCATTTCCAAGTATTTTTGTAGTAATTATTTATATATATTATTAATGTTATTAGAATTGCTACAGTTTCTAGTTCTTCTGCTCCTACCGTGCCTGCAGGTATGTATATTTACAAATGTACTTTTATTGTGCATTCATCTTCCTCATTACTTATGCGTTCTATTCTAGTTACAGCTGTTGGTGCATCCTCCGAGTCTCCTCCTGTAGTAGCTGGTATGTATATGTAAAGTTATACTTTAATGTATGCATTAATTCTGATGCCATTAAAATGTCACATGCTCAGGTCACTCTACACATTCTCCAGATGCACCAGTAGATTTGTATATTAACTGTTAGGGTATTTCTGTAGTCATTATTTAGTATTTTTGTACATTACTCATGTTGTTCATCATTATTTTCAGGTTCGGTGCCAGAGGATGCTGGTAGTCTGCAGGAGGGCAGAGGTAGTTTTTATGAGAGCACTCTGCGGGAGGTCTGGATTAATGGGTACGTAATCAACAAGTATGTATTTCTTATGGGCAATGAGTGAATTAGTTCAGAAATTGACATTATGCAGTTACATCATTGCAGTGATAAAATAGAGCCTACTCAAGCATCTCAATCATCACACAAGAACGTTACAAGCACATTTTCCTGGGCAATTCATAGATTCAATGATTTTCCGATGGAGGTCTAGGAGCACTTGTATCAGATGTTCATGGTATGTAATTTCGTATTGTAATTTAATTCTTATCGTATTCATACATGCAGTTCACTAACTCTTATGTATATAGAGCCAGCATCGATTCACGAGTCGTACGGACGAGGCGCGGTCTCGATTTGTATGGACGATGACCGCAAGATCAAATTCAAGCATTTGATGTATAACGTGAGAAAAAATGCAGAGAAACATTCTCAGAGTGCAGACCCGACTCTTTGGAGGGAGCGGGCGCCCAGTTGGATGAGGGGAGAATATGGGAAACTCTTGCAACATCTGGGCTGCAGAGAGATGGCAACAAACATCCTCAATAATGAAGTTAATCGGGCTGCGAATCCAGAAGCAAACATGCATACTGGTGGGTCTGTCTCTTTGCGACCCATCAGTCCAGATTGGTAAGTAATTTGTCCATTCTGGTCTCTTTTATTTATAAAGGTACTCATTTATGTCATGTTTTTTCTGTGAAATAGGAGAAGGAGCTAAAAAGGCAGCCGCATTTTCCGAGGTGTTCGATAGAACACACAAGAAAAAAGGAACGGATGCACACATAGCGATAGAGCCGAGTGGTTGCAGTAAGTATTTAGAAGATATTCACTATTTAATTTTTCACATTAATAGAATATTAACTACTATTGTTTTTTGGTTTCTTGCAGTCATACAGCCAACAAATGACAGAGAAGTACGTCGGGGAGGACGAGCAGCCGCCGTTAGATCCTGAGGTATGGGTTGCGGCATCTGGGGCCCCAAAGAAAGGCCATGTGTATGGTTTTGGGCACAGCATCGACACGAGCCGAGTGTTATCTGGAGGATCCAGCTCAGAGTCACAGACTAGTGCATTCCACGCAGGAGTTGGTACTCCAGGTACTTCTCCAGGACAGCTGATGGGCTTCATTGACAGTAGGATATCGGGCTTAGAGTCTCGTCTGACGGATTCGATGGAGACTCGTCTAGCCCAGATGCAGATGCAGGTGACCGATGAACTACAGGCCCACCTCTCCCAGTCCCTCTCCCAGGTTATCTCCAGGTCTTTTCCCAGATCAACATTCCTCCTCCACAAGCAGCACCTCCTCCACAGGCAGCACATCCACATCAGCACAAGCCCCTCACGTGAGTAAATTTATTTTATTTCAGAGGTTTAATTTAACAGTTAACTTAGTTTAACTTTAATTTGGGTTGATCGACACACATTTCTTGTAAGCGAGTTAGGTTAGTTAAAAAGGAGAACTTAGGTAGGTTGGGGGTTCAAAATTAGAAATACTCATCCGATTGGCCTCCGATTTTTTTCAGAACGGTCGGGGCGATGAGTGTGACTTGTGGAAACAAACGGAGTTCAATTCGAACTCCCGGTTTGACTGCGACGCTCCAAGTCGTCTTAAACAGTAGAAAATGAAAAACGGTTTGAGGGACCAGGAAGAAAAAGAAATTCCAAAATGAAAACTATCGGTTTGTAGGGACCAAATTAAAAGTCCTCATCCAATTGGACACTCCGGTTTAGTTCCAACGCTCGGACCGAGTTGTGCTTGTGGAAACTGACGAGTTCAGTTTCGAACTCCCGTTCGTAACCCAGTGACAAACTCCCAGTCGTCTTATACCGCTCACGCGAGTTAGGTTACCAAAATGGAAACTTGCGATTTGATTGGACTCAATTAGCCAATACTCGAGGGCGATCGAGTGTGACTTGTGAAACTGACGGAGTTCAATCGGACTCCCGGTTTGACTCGACGCTCCAAGTCGTCTTAACCAAGTTAGTTTAGTTAAAAAATGAAAAACTTCGGTTCAGGGCCAAAATTAGAAATAACTCATCCGATTGGCCTCCGGTTTGTTCCAGCACGGTCGGGCCGATGAGTGTGACTTGTGGAAACTGACGGAGTTCAAATCGGACTCCCGGTTTGACCTCGACGCTCCAAGTCGTCTTAACCAAGTTAGTTTAGTTAAAAAATGAAAACTTCGGTTTGAGGGACCAAAATTAAATTACGACTCATCCGATTGGCCTCCGGTTTGTTCCAGCACGGTCGGGCCATGAGTGTGACTTGTGGAACTGACGGAGTTCAATTCGGACTCCCGGTTTGACCTCGACGCTCAAGTCGTCTTAACCAAGTTAGTTTAGTTAAAAAATGAAAAACTTCACTTTGAGGGACGAAAATTAGAAATACTCTCCGATTGGCCTTCGGTTGTTCCAGCACGGTCGGGCCAGAGATGAGTGTGACTTGTGGAAACTGACGGAGTTCAATTCGGACTCCCGTTTGACCTCGACGCTCCAAGTTGTCTTAACCAAGTTAGTTTAGTTAAAAAATGAAAAACCTTGATTTGAGGGACCAAAATAGAAATACTCATCCGATTGGCCTCCGGTTGTTCCAGCACGGTCGGTCGATGAGTGTGACTTGTGGAAACTGACGGAGTTCAATTCGGACTCCCGGTTTGACCTCGACGGTCAAAGTCATCTTAACCAAGTTAGTTTAGTTAAAAAATGAAAAACTTCGATTTGAGGACCAAAATTAGAAATACTCATCTGATTGGCCTCCGGTTTGTTCCAGTACGGTCGGGCCGATGAGTGTGACTTGTGAAACTGACGGAGTTCAATTCGACTCCCGATTTGACCTCGACGCTGTAAGGTCTTAACCAGTTAGTTTAGTTAAAAAATGAAAAACTTCGGTTTGAGGGTCAATTGTTAGAAATACTCTTCCGATTGGCCTTCGGTTTGCTCCAGCACGGTCAGGTCGATGAGTGTGACTTGTGAAACTGACGGAGTTCAATTCGGACTCCCGTTTGACTGCGACGCTACGCTCCAAGTCGTCTTAACCATGTTAGTTTAGTAAAAAAATGAAAACTTCGGTTTGAGGGACCAAATTAGAATACTCACCGATTGGCTTCGGTTTTTCCAGCACGGTCGGGCCGATGAGTGTGACTTGTGGAAACTGACGGAGTTCAATTCGGACTCCGATTTGACCTCGACTCTCCAAGTCGTCTTAACCCAGTTAGTTTAGTTAAAAAATGAAAAGCTTCGATTTAAGGGACCAAATTAGAAATACTCATCCGATTGGCCTCCGGTTTGTTTCCAGCACGGTCGGGCCGATGAGTGTGACTTGTGGAAACTGACGGAGTTCAATTCGGACTCCCGGTTTGACCTCGACGCTCCAAGTCGTCTTAACCAAGTTAGTTTAGTTAAAAAGGAAAAAATCGGTTTGAGGGACCAAAATTAGAAAGACTCATCCGATTGGCCTTCGTTTGTTCCAGCACGGTCGGGCGATGAGTGTGACTTGTGGAAACTGACGGAGTTCAAATCGGACTCCCGGTTGACCTCGATGCTCCAAGTCGTCTTAACCAAGTTAGTTTAGTTAAAAATGAAAAACATCAGTTTGAGGCCCAAATTAGAAATACTCATCCGATTGGCCTCCAGTTTGTTCCAGCACGGTCGGTCCGATGAGTGTGACTTGTGGAAACTGACGGAGTTCAATTCGGACTCCCCCGTTTGACCTCGACGCTCCAAGTCGTCTTAACCAAGTTAGTTTAGTTCAAAAATGAAAACTTCGGTTTGAGGGACCAAAATAGAAATACTCATCTCCGATTGGCCTCCGGTTTGTTCCAGCACGGTCGGGCCGATGAGTGTGACTTGTGGAAACTGACAGAGTTCAATTCGGACTCCGTTTGACCTCGACTCTCCAAGTCGTCTTAACCAAGTTAGTTTAGTTAAAAATGAAAATTTCGTTTTGAGGGACCAAAATTAGAAATACTCATCTGATTGGCCTCCGGTTTGTTCCAGCACGGTCGGGTCGATGGTGTGACTTGTGGAAACTGACGGAGTTCAATTCGGACTCCCTTTTGACCTCGATGGTCCAAGTCATCTTAACTAAGTTAGTTTAGTTAAAAAAAATGAAAAACTTCGATTTGAGGGACCAAAATTAGAAATACTCATCCGATTGGCCTCTGGTTGTTCCAGCACGGTCGGGCCGGCGATGAGTGTGACTTGTGGAAACTGATGGAGTTCATTCGGACTCCCGATTTGACCTCGACGCTCTAAGTCGTCTTAACCAAGTTAGTTTAGTTAAAAATGAAAAACTTCGGTTTGAGGGTCCAATGTTAGAAATATCTTCCGATTGGCCTCCGTTTGTTCCAGCACGGTCGGGTAGGACTCCCACGGTTTGAACCTCGACGCTCCAAGTCGTCTCTAACCAAGTTAGTTTAGTTAAAAAATGAAAACTTCGGTTTGAGGGTCCAAAATTAGAAATACTTATCTAATAGCCTCCGGTTTATTCCACCACGGTCGGGTCGAGAGTGTGACTTGTGAAACTGACGGAGTTCAATTCGGACTCCCGGTTTGACCTCGACGCTTCAAGTCGTCTTAACCAAGTTAGTTTAGTTATTAAAAATGAAAAACTTCGATTTGAGGGTCCAAAATTAGAAATACTCATTCGATTGGCCTCCGGTTTGTTCCAGCACGGTCGGGCCGATGAGTGTGACTTGTGGAAACTGACGGAGTTCAATTCGGACTCCCGGTTTGACCTCGACGCTCCAAGTCGTCTTAACCAAGTTAGTTTAGTTAAAAAAATGAAAAACTTCGGTTTGAGGGTCCATGTTTGAAATACTCTTCCGATTGGCCTCCGGTTTGTTCCAGCACGGTCAGCCGATGAGTGTGACTTGTGGAACTGACATAGTTCAATTCGGACTCCCGGTTTGACCGCGACGCGCCAAGTCGTCTTAACCAAGTTAGTTTAGTTAAAAAATGAAGAACTTCCGTTTCAGGGTCCAAAATTAGAAATACTCATCTAATTGACCTTCATTGCTTATAGTTTTATTTAATTTATACTTCTAAAATAATTATTGCTTATAATAGTATTTATTTTAACTTATTATTGTTATATATATATTGTAGTTCCTTCATCGGGTGGAGTGGGAGGACACGAGGATGATGACGAATACGAAGACGAGGCATCATGATTTTCATTTCATTATTATTATTGTTGTAGACATTTTTATTATTGTTGTTGGCATCTATTATTGTGATGTTGTGGATATTTTATCTTACTGTGGACATTTTATATTCTGATGTTGTGGACATTTTATTATTGTTGTGTTGTGGATATTTTATTATTGTTGATGTTGTCGACATTTTATTATTGTTTTGTTGTGGATATTTTATTATTTTTGTTTGTAGATATTTTTATGGTGGACAATCTTTATTGTTGTGGATATTATTTATTTTATTTAAGCAGGTTATTTTCCTAAAATATATTTATTTAAAAAAATATTTAAAAAATAGAGACCGATTAGGGACCAAAATAATTCGGTCCCTATTCGGTCTAAATAGGGACCGAATAGGGACCGAATAAATTCGTCCCTATGTAGGGACCGAAATAATCGGTCCCTATTCGGTCCCTATTTTAGGGACCGAATAGGACTGATAAATTCGGTCCCTATTAGGGACCGAAATAAATCGTCCCTATTTTAGGGACCAAACTAGGACTGATAAATTCGGTCCCTAAATAGGGACCGATCTTATTCGGTCCCTATTTAGTGACCGAATAGGGACCGAATTTAGTCGGTCACAGATTTGTGACCAGAATTTTTTGACTGACATATTCGGTCACTATTCGGTCCCTATTCGGCCTCTGAGATGTTTAGGGGACCGAATAGAGACCGAATATTTCGGTCTCTATTTCCGATTTTTCTTGTAGTGTTTGCTTACCAGAAATGTACTTAATCTGTCGTACCAAGCTCGGGGTGCCTGTTTCAAACCATAAGAGCCTTGTGCAATTTATAGACATGGTTAGGTTTCTCTCATGATCTTCAAAGCCTGTGTTGAGATACCTAGACTTCCTCTTTTATGTAGCCATTCAAGAAAGTAGTTTTGACATCCATTTGATACAATTTAAATTTGTTTGAGCAGCATATACTAACAAAATTCTAACTGCTTCTAGCCTAGCTACAGGTGCAAAAGATTCTTCAAAGTCTACACCAAATTCCTGATATATCCTTTTGCAACCAGTCTAGCGTTGTTTTCTTACCACTTTACCCTCTTCATTGAGTTTGTTCTAAAGACCCACCTTGTACCTATGACAGACATTTCAGGGTTTTAGAACTAAACTCCATACATTATTTCTTTTGGAATTGCCCAAGCTCCTCATGCATAGCATCATCCATGAATCTTCTTTTAAGGCTTCTTCAACATTCTTGGGTTTCATGTGAGAGACAAAGCTAAATTGTAAGGCCCTCGAATTTCCGTCGCTTATTTGTATTTGCGTATGTATATTGTGCTTGTGTATGTATATACATATTTACGTACGTATTGATTAGTATAATTACGTGTGCATATGTTTATTAGATGTAAATAATGCATGTATTGAATGGTGAGAGTATGGATACACTACCTTATACATATTGCATGTATATATGTATGGTATGCATGGTTTTCTGCATATTTTAGACTTCTGGCCGAAGGCCACCTTGGCGTCAACCCCTAGCCGTTGAGGTAGTGTCAGCGTCCAGACATGGACGCCAACACTAATCCTGGCGTCGAGCGATATGGAAGCTTATTTCTCTGGCATGCATGCGCAGCAGAGCCAGATACTCTGAAACAAGAAAGCTCAGCCATTGGGGGGCTGTCCCAACGGCTCTGAGAGCTGTCATGTAACCTTGTGAGTGGGAGAGAGGCCTCCTCTTAAGTCTGAACCCAGAGCTGCCTCTCCACCCTCTCTTCACCTTTGTAAGAAGGAAAAGAGAGAAAGAAAACCCTAGAAGAAAAACTGAGAAAAACCCCACTCTTTGCACCCAAAGATCCGACTTCCTGGAGCTAGATCGGCCATCTTCCACGAAAGAGGATGCTGGAGCAAAGGAGGAGGCTTCCCCGACATCCCCTTGCTGTGGAGATCATCCAGGAGCCCGGAGGAAGAAGATCTAGGAGGCGTTTCTACACCTTCTTGGGACTGCCCAAGGAGGGCTTCACCAACACCTAGACCATTGGAGCATTTTTAAAAGGCAAGTGACCTAACCATAATGTCCCTGTATGTGTCTAGGTCGTTTCTACTATTTTTATGAATTTTCCCTCGAGTCCTAGACCCTCCCATTCACCCAAACTTGAGAGCTCGGGTCTGTGTTCTGCACAGACCTGCATTGACGGCAAGGTCAGTGGACGCTGATATCATGCTTGGCGTCCATCGACATGCCGCTGACCCTGAGTCAGCGGCCAGAGACCGCCGCCAATTCTTCTGGACAGAACAGTGACCTGTTCTGCCCTTCCTATACACTATTTTCGGTATGGTTTCCGTGATGAGGATATATGGTAACCCTATACACTATGTGTACTGTCAAATGTGGTGTGTGGATGAGTGTGATGTGTGGTGGTGAATGTTAGAATATTGTATCCCATGAAATTGTAAGCATGATTTGTAAATAATCTTGCCAATCTATGCTTTATGATTTGAACTAGTCTGAATGCCTCAGTTTTGTCAGATCATGAGGATTAGTGGGTCATTGTATGTATACTCAATTTTTGATAATTTTTCCATGCTTGCATGAGTTGCTAATAAATTCGGTTCGGTAAATAAAAAAGGCATGCAAGAAAGATTGTGATGATTGATGTATGGCTGTATGATTTAGGGTAATTTTGTATTTTCAAATCATGCATATAATAGTAATCTCTGTTCAGACAGTAGCTTGCTAGAATTTTAACTTGTGTGTATAAGTCTATATCACCTTAAATTATGAATGGCATGCTAAATAGGTGTTTTATTTACTGTAAATCCCAATTCGCTCAGAAAAATCTGAAAAATTGAAGGTATGATCTAGAACCCGAAAATAGCATGTGGTTAAAATTTCAGGTCATTTGGACCAGTACATAAGAAGTTATGTATTTTCCATGTGAAATATAGTAATCTATGTATGTTATCGTAATGTGATTAGATATTGCTTAAACCCAACTTGATTGGTGAAATTGACTGTGTGTAAACTCCTGAAATCTGTAGTGCCAGTAGGAAAAACAGAGAAATGCATATGAGTGAGAAAGTGAATGAGATGAAAAGTGCTATGTGTAAAACCATGTGCAAACCGGTAAAATGTGTAAATATGTAACTGTGCCAAGTGACACTGCTTCCGTAGAGGGTAGTGGAACTGTATCAGGAAAAGTCCCCTTGAGAAAGTTCAATGTGTAAGTGACCTAAGGGCATTAGGGGGGAAATCCTGGAGGTGGACAAGTACCACTGGTTAGGGTGGAGACTTGTTCTCCCAGTCTGCGCAGTCCAAGAGTCGCCATGGAATGCCTTGATGGCGTCTATGTGTAATGTGATGTGTATATGTCCTTCTTTGGTGGTTTGGACTATGTG